>JAHWFO010010124.1:1683924-1759343 GCA_023313115.1 Rhysida immarginata
TATTATTATTATTATTATTATTATTATTATTATTATTATTATTATTATTATTACTACTACAAAAGTGGATCAAATATAAACAAGACTTTTTTTAATTTTTTTTTTTTATTTGCTGTTAAGAAATATTAAGTATATATCATTTTTCTACATAATCTTCTGCTGTTGAACACATTTTCCCCAGCATATTGGTAGAATTTTGATGCCATCAACATAAAATGGAGCCGGTTGTGTCGGCAGTCAGTTGCGCATGAAGCCCTTACTCATCATTTTGAAATTGTTTGCCTCCTAGTGCTTGTTTGAGTGACCCAAAGAGATGAAAACCACAGGGCTATAGGCAGGGTGATCAAATACAGTTCCTCTTATTTCCTCCAGTTTAGTGAGAGCGAGAGCTGCAGTATAGGGCCAAGCTCTATCATGCAAAAGAATAATGCTGTGAATTGGTAGGTCACGTCTTTTCCAATCATAAGCTAGCTTAATCTCACTCAATAGTTTGCAGCAATTAGCTGCATTGATGGTCTGACTCTTGTGGTCACAAATGGCAAAATTGTTGTGCTCCGTAATGCTTGTATTTGGATGATGATGATGGCTCATCTATTAATGGCCTTTCTTGAACTCCTTAAGTCAGGCAAACACATGAGCCCTTGACAGTGTTCAATCCTTGAACTGTGCTGTTAATCTCCATAAAATTTCCTCTAGTTTTGATGCCTTCACGAGTGAGAAATTTGATTGTGATGCCCCTCCCCTTAATTTAAATGTGGCAACAAACTATTGTCGGGTGGGATGGGCGCCAAGGGTTCGGGACTGATAACTGAGGGTGTGTATTCAAAATAAAACTAAGCTATGGCAATTAAACATAATTACTCTCTTTATTTCCGACAAAACAAGTACTCCATGAACCATGCATTAATTAATAAAGCAATGTCAGAGCTTATAAGGTTTGACAAAAATTGCATTAATCAACACATCAAAACAATTAACTAAAGCAGCGCTAGCTGACTCATAAAAAAACTACTGGAGAGGGCCCCCTCAGAGTCAAGTGCCTAAATGACTAACTCCTCAGCATTACTCGCGCATACTTGCATAAAATTCTAAGCTACTTTTAATTGCGAGTGGGGCTCCATAATCACCACTAGAGCGCGTAGCAACAAGGGCTTTACTCTGATTGCGCAGGTGGGTCGTCGTGACTTATTACACTAAACAATTGATTTCACTGGGCACACAGGCAGCATCCTTATTTTCTTACACAATGCTTTCTAGCGTCGTACGGCCCTTTTTATTAGTTTAACTGACTAAACTGGCCAAAGGGGAGGATCGCGGTAACCACCGAGGACGCTCCGGTGTCACCGTGAATCAGTCGAGTCAGGAATCTCCACGCTCTGGTGGACGTGTTCACAACGAGGCTTGGGCCATAAGAGGGTTCCGTGAACGCCAACTGAATGAGAGCATGAAACTATTTGCCAACCCAATATGCTCGGCACGAGAACCTGCGTCAATTCCAGATTCTAGTTGCATTGCAGAGCCTCCTCCTTAGGATTACTGATATTGACTAAGTATTAATTACAGATACAGTAAACATCCAGTTATAACAGCATATCTATCGTGGAGCACTCTTATTTGTAAGCATTATATTGACAGCAACAGAGCAAAGTTCAATAATAAACTCGCGCACACTCAGACTCAGTTATATTAGGACAGGCCTCCAACTAAATGACGTAACCTGGTACTCGTCAATCTTCTCACTGACTTATTAAATAGTTATTAATCTTTCCAATGTTTTATGCGGCTTGATTGAACAATTACACAGAACGAACTCACCCAGCTATGACCTCTCAAATGGCTCGATGACTTTTGATGAGCACCGAATTTCAATGTACGTTTTGGTCAAAAAAAATCACCGAGTATTCTTTCTCTGCAGGCAGCAAATTCCTTTTCTTGCATCAAAACTTTAGTATCATTACTTAAATACATAAACAGCAGCAGCACCACAAACGCTCAGGGTTTTTAATCGGTAGAAACGAAACAAAACTGATTTCGAACGTTTCCAACGATCTCACAACCTCTACCATAACCACACACAGCGCTTGCTCGATGCAGAAAAAAAAATGTATATATATATATATATATATCTTTTTTTTAAAAAAACGCATAAAATCTAACAATATTATTCTCTGGAGAATGCCACAGCTTCTGAGAAATACTCCCAGAAACAATGCCCTTTCTCCATAAACAATGTCGAATCCTGTTGCACAACAATAGTCGCGAATAGCGATCATCAACAACAAGCAAGAATGAATTTTTTTATGAAAAAACTTTTAATTGACATATCTTAAAATGACTCATTTAAACGTCTCAATAGAATAATACCATAGATTAAAAACAACAAAATTGTACCCAATATTACAACATCATGAAATAAAGAGAGCATTAAAAAAAAAAACATCGTATTAATAATAAAACAGAAAAAATCCCAATATTCCCACGTATTTACATCCATAACACACCCACAAGTTTTCGCCGGACCCATGTGACACTCAACTGACATAGAATGTCACAATTATAATGGGTTGCACAGTTGAAGGCTGAACTTGCTCAGACATCGTGAGTGGTACTGCTGAACAAGACTGATGTTTATAGTAAATAAGAATTAAGTCTGACCACTTCATTCAATACAATTTGTCTATATTCAGAGTCTTAGAAAATAGTTTGTGTATAGCATGTATCTTTTATTGTAAAAAAAAAAAATTGAATGTGCATTATATAACAGTTGTTTTATTTACTTTTGTGTAATCTCTTTGTACTCCATTATTCCTATTGCATTCAATTCAAAGTGCCATCTTTCCTTTTTTTTTTTTAATTTATTTATTTTTTTTAATTCTGTGATAAAAGCAGGCAATAAAGCTGAAACCAATTGGTGTTCAACCAAAATTATTCACTGTATTAATTATACTAAAAGCTAGGCTTTCATCATTGTGTTTATTGGCATAGAGCTTCCCCTCCTTAAATAAACATTGCAGAAATATCTATTTTTTTAATATTTTGTTTTATTTATTGTTAAAATCTTTAAAAAAAATTGCTAGTCTAGAGCCTCGATAGTATTCAAGTTCAACATTTTAACATTTGTATTGTATTAGGTCAGTTAACTTAGGCATCTAAGAAGAGACAATAAGAAATATAGGAAATGGTTATCAAAAGAAAGCTTAAGAGCAAAATCTGTGGCCAGCCATTGAGAAACTAGATTACAATAATACTTTTTGTGGCCAATAGTATCTGGACACCCCCTGTTATAAAATCAGTGACTTGCTGAGGCATATAAAAGGATGTCGGTTCACCTTTTGCAATAATCACGTGTCTGAGAAGACTTTAACAGCGGATTTTGATAGATGACTGCTAAATTGCCTTCTAGGCATCCATGAGAACTGCAACTGAGTCCAGCTGTGGATGGTGGTCAATTTGACTGGGCATTTTAATTCTTTGCAGAAATGTTCAGTAGGGTTTAATAGGGATTCTGTGAAGGCCAGTCTAGCTTTTTAACATCCATGTGATCAAACCTAAGCCTCACCAGCTTCTATGTGTGGATTATAAACAGTTATCTGTTGGGCCTTCTCTGAATTGTTGCCAGAAATTTGAGAGTGTAGCATTGTTCAGAATGTCGAGATAAACAATGCAGATTTCATTTTTCTGGCCACAGAAGCTAAGGGAACCATGAAAATGCTCCCCCCCCCACACACACACATAGCATTGAGTTCACCAGTCATCTGCCATCCCAGATGTGTCCATCTGACTGCCAGATCATGAAACACGATTCATCACTCCTACTGTTCCACAATCCAATGGTGGTGAGCTTTGCAACATTGTAACTGTCGCTTGGCATTCATGTTAGTGATGTTTGGCTTGTGAATGGAAACCCAGGTTTTTTAGCTGTCAATGAGCAGTCCTGCTGTTAGCTATGGTGCCCAGTGCATTTTGAAAATCCCGACGAGTGATTGTTGCCACCAGGGACATGGCGATATTCCTTTACTTACCCTCTTTAGGGATTAACAGCAGCAATCAGTAAACTTCATTGGCCTATTACTTGTGCTGCTGCACTTCTTGACATTTCTATATTACAGGAACATCACCTGTAGTAAGGCTGATTTTTCACAAATCGTTTGATTCATGATCATGCTGCATTCGAAGTCACTGGAGCTCTGCCAGCTTATTCATTGTCTATCCAGTGCACGTATATGAGTTCCCAATCCTCCATCAGTGCTTATATAGTTTAATGAGGTATCAAACCAAGTGACCAGCCAGTTCTACTTCTTTGGAGGGGTGTTCATGTATTTTTTGCCATAACTTATAGTAGGCAGATTCTTACTTGGACAAAACTCTGTTCTCAATTTTCAGTATAGCTAGATGGATAATAATGAATAATCGATAATCAAGTTTTTCATTAACGGTTGTGAATAATGTTTGTTTTTCAGTTTAATTTTGGCTTTATTTAATATAAATATTTAATGTCATCTTTATGTATTCTGTAAAACTGATAGATATCACGTGGTTCTATTTGTGTTTGCATGCCATTGTTTTGATAACCTTTCTGTGTATTGAGTGGCTATTTTGTTTAGTAGAAGTTGGTGGTGGTGGGGGGGATAAAACATTCATGACATTAGGCTATTTTAAAGTTATTAAAACTAGAATTAACCCAGTAGCGCTACTTTCATACCTTATCTGCGGTGCACTTATCCAGGATTATTATATTCTTAGTATGCTAATAAGTTTTGAAATTTGACAAGCTAATTGCTTTCTAGATAATTGTTTTAATTAATATTAGAGTTTTCCTTTTATGAATTCAAAATGAAGTAATTTGTAAAATTATCTTATCGCTTAGATTTGTTTTGAATGGACAAATCTATTTAATGGAATCTTCCTTGTAAAGATAGCTTTACTAGTTTCACAATTCCAGTATAGGAGAAAATCATTCTAATATAAAATAAGTTATTAAAATCCTTAAATTGTTTTTCTGTTGCTTAAGAAGCTTGATATTACCTTAAAATGGATTCTTCTTATCATTTTGTCTTAAAATTTGCAAAAGAGCCTTCAAATAAGGACTTTTTTTGTGCTAATACATTGTAAATTGCTAATTGTGAGCATCTTTCATGACCATTTTCAGCTGTTACTTGTTAGATGTTATACCTTCATTTTCATTTACCATATAGGGTATCTCAAAAATTAAGGGTCAGAATTCTATATGAGGTAAAAGGAGACTATTTTGAAATAGGGAACCCATGGTCGGAAATACATATTTTGGTATCATGAGATTTTGTTGTCTGCGAGAAAACTTGGCTGCAATATGATTTTTGACAACAGATGTTGACGTCTGCGAGCACCTGGACAACAGATTGCCTAATCATTGGATTGGAAGGGAGGTCTTGTCCCATTGTTAGTGCTGTTGCCGGATCTCACTCCTCTGGACTTTTTGTTATGGGGTACATCAAATTGTTGGTGTATTAAACTGTATTAGAATCTGATATGATATTGCTTGTCAGGGTCCAAGCTGTCCGTCTCCTTATACAATAGATACCAGGAATATTTGAAAGAGTGGCAAAATTTTTTCGCCATTGTAATGCATGAATGTGTTGAACCTGGTGGTTGCTCTTAGTCGTAAGCTGTTGCTCTGAATCTTAAGCTATTGCTTTGTTGTTGCTATGAAGTGTAAGTTATTTATTAATAAAAAGACTGCTTCTTTGCTATGTAAACGAAAGCAGCTTACAAAAATGTTCCTCACACGTATTGCTCATTCAAGATCTCATGCTGATTGAAATATGAATTTCCTACCATTGGTTCCCTGTCTCAAAATACCAAGTTTACCTGTCCTCTACCAATTTTGATCCTAAAGGTTTGAGATGCCCTTTTTAAGGTAAATGAAAAAAAAGTTGTCTGTTTCTGATATGAACACGTGAAGTTATTTCTTCATAAACGCTTGAATTCTTCTAAATTTGGTGTTAATTTTTTTTTAAGCTGTGCAAAAAACACAAACAAGAAACCATTATAGAACCATTACAGAATGTTGACTGTGCTGATGAGTTATTGCTTTTCTTTTTTGCTTATAAAGATAAGCTGAAACTTGATTCTTTTTAATGTACGAGGTGTAGAGAAAATTTTCGAAACGGTCGAATAACTTTAGAACAAAAAGATTCATAAAAGTCAAGTCTGTCTATAGGGAAGAACCCATGCCTGAATGAATAAAAAAGTATTCCCAGCACTCCTGGTGAAAGTGCTGAGAAGTTATGTAAACTAACTTTTTAGCCATGATAGGTAGAGAAGAAAATTCAAATTACTAAACTGAACAAAAATTAAGCAAAAAATTATCCAGTATTTCAAATCTCCTTGTGGATTAGATGTTCCTCCCTTTTTGGTTAATTACTAAATTGTCGAGTCTCTCCAATTTAGTAGAAATTCACTCTTTTTCTTAAAGAAAACTCATAAAATGAGGATGGAGGTAATCGAAATGGTATTTAGGGTGCTTTTGTTTTTTTTTGTTTGTTTGATTTTATTCAATCTTCCATTGTGACAAGCCTTAGTGATTTTGTGCGCTCACTGTTGTACATATGAATATTGCAATATTTGTTGTTTGTTGGTGTCTCATACATGGATTTTTCTCTCCTGTTTTAAGAATTTTATGATTTTACTTATTTATTTAAAGGATAAATGTTTACTAAACCACTGACGCTCTACAGCTTTATAATTAGAATTTTTTCGGTATCTATCATGACTCAAAAGTTAGTTTTCACATTTCTCACACTAGGGCACTAGAAATTAATTTTATTCAACTGGGCACGGTCACTACACTGTAGATAAATCTGACTTTTATGAATCTAATACCTTTATTCTAAAGTTAATCGACGTTTTTGGGAATTTCCTCTACACCAGTGAGGGGGATAAAACATTCACGGAATGTATATCACAGTTTTTCAAAATGATGAATAATTACAACATGTTTCATGAGGAGTATAACATTACCAGTGATCAAATATCTGACAAAATACTTAGTTGACGCTCTCAAGTTTAATTATGAATGGTTCACAATGGTACATTGTTAGATAAGATGTGCAGCTAATACTGAAAAACATTTATGCTGGCCCCTTTCAGGACACAAGATATCAAGTCCTGTAATTTTTTTTGTATAACAGCATGTGAAGGACCTGGGTGCAAACCATCATTTTCCTAAGATGTGCAAACCGTTGATGAGAACATGTATTAACATTTCTGAGCAGTGTTGATTACTCATTGACATTTGCAGCGTAACAAAAGGAGCTCACATACATCGTCTTTGATTGCCAGCTGCATGTTACCCATGAAAATTTAACTTTGACAGTTTTCCATTATACTAAGGTGACTTGACGTACAGAATTTTCACCCTTTGTTCCGGTTTTGGGATGCTTACTTGTCCGAATTTCGGTTATTCCGTCCTGATTGTCCCGATTTATATAAAAGTTCCTCCAAGATGTAATCGAAGGAGATTCCTTCCCTTATATTCTCCTCGGAGACCAACTCCTTCAGCCTCTCCGAGCATCCACTAGGACTGGATGTCTTGTCTCTTCTTGTCAGGAGCTGTGCATTCATGTATATATTTTCGCTTAAGTTTTCGTTTGCTTTCGCAGTGTATTTGGCGACATCACAGATTATGAGGAAATTAGAATATTGCAAATCACGATTATTTTTAATTATACTGGTTATTGTGGTAAATTGTAATACAATAGCCCTGTTGTACAAATTGTGGTGTTCTCGTACAGTTCTAAAGTTGTGCATGCTTTTTGCGCTTAGCTACAGTCAATAGATACCTGCTTGAGGCTTCCAACTCCTTCTGAACTTCATTCACAAATGATTTGGTGACTTTCAAAAAATGTTGCAATTTCAACATCACTATGCTGTGCATGTAGCAAAATGATCACACATGTCTTTTCATTTCTTATGTTAGCTAATAGTCTGCCATTGATGCTCTGTAAAGATGCAAGTATAGATATCAGTGTACATTAGAGTACACCTATGTTTATATGTAAACACCTAAGTATAGATGTTAGTGTACTCCTTTATCCAGTCATTGTATCCAGACGATATTACTCATTGCCTTTGTCATGCCATTCATTGTATTTTACCCAATATGATTTTATCCAATCACATTACTCCATTGTACCATATTTCTATATATAAGGGCACGAGTCCTCTCGTGTATAACCTTGATATAGCCGGGAATAAATGGCGAAAGGTAGTCAGAAAATCTGTTCTCCCTTTATTGTATGGTAAAGTCTCATTAGTGTACACATAATTTCAGGCGCTCCATCATATATTCTCAAATATTCTACATGTGTAGAGAACTTGTAGAGTTATGAAATCAAATAATTTAGGATATTCTGATCTTGGGAAATTGAAATAAACATCTCCGTTTGAGAATTTTTTTGGGTAAAATCGACGACTGAAATCCTTTTCTGCCATTTGGTTTTAAGGGAAAAATAACCAGCTCGGGGAAATTCTAGCTTGGAGAATTCTGAATTGGAGAGGGAGCATTTTTCAACATGTAATAATGTAATGTTCTTTCGAGATGTTCATATCATGTAATAATGCTCTTTATACAAAATGACCAAATTAATAAACTGAAGCTTACAACGACATAAACAGTCGAGACAAGACAGTAAATTCTTTGTGATTAAGTCAGTAGAAAAGGATCATGCATAAAATGGTAGAATAGAATATTATGTCTGCAGATCTAAATTCAGAAAAAAAAAGTTCAGAGTATTTTTTTTTTTTTTTTTTTTACTATTTAGCATTTATTCCTTTAATCATATTCTATAATTTATTAGGAGAAAAATCATTACATTTATAGTTTTCATCATCATGAACTTGGATTAGAATACGGTTCTCAATTTGTTCAAATTTATAGTTTTCACTTACAAGGGGACATTACAACCTCGGAATTTTAGTTTAATACGAGACTTCATGTAGTTGTAGTGTACCTTTAGGATGTTAATATACTTAAATATTAAAGCGCACTATTCAGCCAATAAAAATAAGCATAATAATTTTGAGAAAAGGAAAATTTTGTGAAAAAGTTGGTTGTCACAAATAAATTTGTAAATATAATATATTGAATAATTATTTGGGTAAAAAAAAAAAAAAAATTGTTACAACTGGAATTCGAACCCGCCACCTCACACTTTGACTTGTGAGTAGCAACCACACTGCCATCTGAGCTATCGGATCACTTACAATCAAGGAGGAAAACTTTCCCTTATGTATGGTGCTCGAAACTTTAAACCGTCTTTTTTCAAAATTGGCTGAATAGTGCGCCTTAATATTTAAGTATATTAACATCCTAAAGGTACACTACAACTACACGAAGTCTCGTATTAAACTAAAATTCCGAGGTCGTAATGTCCCCTTGTTAGTTTTTAGCTTCTTCTATTAGATTCTTAATTCGAATCTTTTGTACCATGATTGCAATTTGCTAAATTTGACAGCATTTATTAACTATTATATCGAATTTGATATAGATTTATTTACAAATCATTTAAAGATGCTAAATAATCTGTTATAGTTTTTCTATCTTGTGAAATAATGTTGTAATAAACTCTATATAAACCTATACTAATAAACCTGTCTATGATGACCACTTAGGCAACCATTCAAGTCCTAACCTAAGTGCCAATTACTTCACTACATTATTATCTGTAATCAACCATTCAGAGTCAAAAGATACAATACTGCAGCCATTGGTTTTTTTAGCCTACACAGACTGTAGTGTTTTTTGTTTTTAATTAAGCATAAGTTACGTACATTCGACTTTATAAGGTTTTATGATGTTGTTTACTATGTCAGGCAAACGCAAGTGCCTGTCTTTGACAGACAGAATACAAGCTATTGAAGAAAGCAGGAAAGGCATGTCGCAGCGTGCTCTGGCAGAAAAGTTCAATTGCAGTAAGACCCAAATTCAACAAATTCTGAAGGCACGGGACTTTATTATTGAAGAATGGACAAACCTGACAGGTCAATCAGAAAGGATGAAGAGACGAACACTCATTCGAAAAACATTTTGAAGACTAATTATCACTAGGAAGACAAGAAAGTGAAGACGAAGTAACTTAGATTTTTTAATAAGGAAATAAACATATCGTTTTAATTATGTTGTTGATTTGTAATTTTTTTGATTGAACCTGTATATAACGACCACCTGAACTTTACCACCAATGTTCTTGGTCCCATAGGTGGTCATTATAGGCAGGTTTTACTATGTTAAGAAAAAAATTAAATATGATTTTATAAGCAGAAGATAATCACGAATCTTCTTAAACAATTATATTCTTGGCAGTACAGAAAATAAATAAAAATGGAGTTAATCACTATTAAATTGTCTCATAATTAGAAACGCACTATCAAAACGTCATTTTCCCCGAATAACTAACGAATAATGGTATCTTATACACCAAATTTAACTGTAAACATCATTACAGTAAGCAGAACAAAATCATTTTAAACATTTCTGAGGATTTTAGTGAACAATATATAGAGAAAACAAACACAAAATTCACTGTCTCATATTTATAAACACATTTGATTTAATTTAAAACTGGTCAATGAAAATGATTGCAGTAATTAACAACAGGTTGTTTAACATGGCAGCCAGCAGCATAAATAAAATAAAATAAAAAAAAAAAAAAACATTGTCAAGAGGTACAAGACTAACTGATTATGAAAAGGACAAATATCCAGAATGAAGAATGCTGGACAGTCAATAAGGGCTATTGCCAAAGCCCTTCATCACCCTACTAGTGTTGTGAAAAATTGTCTTAAAGGTTGTAAATTCCACACTCAAAGCAACTTTGTTTAAAATGAATAATGAAGGTCTTAATAACTAAGTAGTATATATAAAAATTTTCAATTCAAACCCAATTTCCCCCCCTCCTCCTTCGATCGATACTGGCGCTATGTTTCAGTAGACTGTGATGAATACGAAAACCAGAGCGATTGTAACTGCACCAATATACAAGGGACGTTAGCAGAATTAAGTACAACTGTAACTTCTGCGATATACGGCTCTATGCATTAAACCATTGAAACGGGATCTTCTGTGATATACAGCACCCCTGGCTGCTTGCCACAGTGTATGCACATCCATACACCGCAAATAGGCCTATGTCATTCCTTCAGTAATTAGCACATATCTGTTGTGGTTGTTGTTCTTGAAGAGTTGGCAGAGCATCTAATTTCACCTTATCCGTGATCGAGTTTCAGTGAATTTCTTTTTGAATTGATAATGAATTTAAAATGACAAAGCACGACTCTTCAAAATGAGTTGAGTACATGATGTCGTTTGGAGTTAGATATCAGTTCCCTCACTGGCAAAAACTAATCAACTACTGTTTCTTTGAATTTCAACAGGACAATGCACCAATTCACAATGCCAAAACAACTTGGCAGTGGTTTATGGACAATGTTGTTCAAGTGATGGATTGGCCTGTCCTTTCACCAGATATGAATCCAATGGAGAATATTTGGGCTTTTGTTAGCATGTACTGTGTATGCTGGTGGCAAGCAATACAATTCGACAGCTCAATTGCAAGCTTCCATTATTTCCAACTGGGAAACTATTCAGCAAACACAGCTTCAACCATTAATAAACACCCTCCCTGATTGTATTTACAAAGTTATGGCAAAATAGGGAAAATTTATTGGTTATTAAATCAAATGTATTTATAAACATGAGACAATGAATTTTTTTTTTTTTCAATTTTGTTTGCATTCTCTATACATTGTTTATTAAAAACCTCAGAAATATTTAAAATGATTTTCTTCTGCTTAATGATGTTAACAGTTTAATTTGGTATAAAAGTAACCACTAGTTGTTCTAGAAATTAACATTTTGATAGTGTGTTTATAATTGAGACACACCCTATAATCAAATGAACAATAAATAAATTAACTGATTAATGCAAAATAATTTAAATCATACTAATTTAAAAGAGAGAGAGAGAGGCCATATAGGAAACGAATGTAGGTAAAAATGGCACAGGTAAAAATGGCACCGGAAAAAAATGGCAACGGAAAAAATGTCACAAGTGGTAAAATAGGAAAAAATGGCACAGCTGAAATAAAAAAGTTATTATTCACTCATGATAATAATTGCAACTATTCATAGTATATTATATTTGAATCAATATATCAAATAACGATTACAGTTTAATTTTTTGAACACAATTATTTAAACACTAGCAATTTTATTTAAACAAATTTTTAATGCAATTTTTAATGTTGCATTCAAGTCCGCATAATAATTGCACGAGGCTTTTCCTTCCCTCAATATAGTCTATGCATAAGTTTTTTATTCTTTGTTGTAGATCAGCATATTCCTTCTTTACTCTCTTTCTGAGCGGATTTCCAATAGCATCTCCTCCAATCCTTTTGTAAGTTGTCTATTATAGGGAAAGATGATGTAGTTCAAGTCTTTTTTACTGCTTAAGGTAGTGGCTATTTCTATTTTGATCTTCTTTTTGACATTTATAATTAATTTGTTGATGAGTTCTTCTGAATTGCCATTGATTTGGACAACATCTTGATATTTTTAATTTCAGTTTCTAATCTGTCTTCAGTGAAGGGTAATTTATGCGCTCTGAACAGCAGCTGATGAAAAGCAGCTGCCTTGTGTGCAAAGCAATGATTTAACTTGAACCATGGTCCCATGGATGTCCCTGACTGGTTGTTTTTCTACAGATATCTCATTTCATCACTGACTTCTTTCGTTTGTTCAGTATATGTTAATTCTTAACTCTTGTATCTGTTATCTATCTTGTGAGCTGTCCCCGTGTGGTGGGTGGGGGCTAATGCTGCTGCTGGTGCACTTGCTGGCAGTGGGGGTTGTTTCGAAGATGTGGGACGAGTATTGAAGGAAGAGGACTTGCAGTGGTTTACTGCGTGTACTAATTACCCATATAGTGACGATGTGGAGTTATTGTTCATCTTATTCTTGGTTGCAACCCTTACCCTCTGTCTTTGAATGGCTCCTTTTGTTGGCTGGTACTCCTGCAGCGGCTCTCTGTCTTACTTTCTCTGTGCTCATCGCGAGGGGCCAGTTTCTGAGTTATCACGCTGATGAAGAAGACCTAATCCTCGAAATGTACATACGTGTATTAAAATTTCTATGTGGAAAAGTGTTTTCATTATTCTTATTGATTTTACATCCATAGTTTCATGACCTGTTTACTTTATGTATACAATGGTACCCTAGTAACGACGACGTTGTTAACGACGAGTGGCTGTCTTGGATAATAATGCAGGCCTTGGTTAACGATGGTTCATTTATGTATTTCATTTGGTTAATATGTTTCTGTTTATCAGCTGACACGGATAATTTTTGTCCTGCATGACAGGAAATCTCTGCCTTTAGTGCAATATCCGATTCTTCACTCAGCCATGCGTGGGAGGACATAGTTGAATAAAGAACATCCGTGCAGCATTGTGGTGAAGCTCAGGCATGTTTGACCAGCATACCGGCATTTCGTTACAAGACAATTCGCGACGGGCAATTCGTTCCTGCGACAAGTCGTATTAACGAATATTGTAAGATTCTAAAAATGTTTAAATGATTTAACATTTTCTTTTTTGATTGTATAATTGAAGATGTAAAACTGATCTTTTCATCGTTTTAACAAAAAAAAAAAAAAAAAAAGCATGATTTTAGAATTTCTTCGGTTTTAATCATGAGCGACACTTTTTAAATAGACTATTGATAGAATAAAGTGACTTTACATTTGCGTTTTTTATGTTAAAATATGCAAGGTTTACTGCATTAATTCATGATTAAATTTGTGGTTCATTCTTTTAATTCAAGTTGTGAGTCTCGAAAATTCTTCTGAACAAGCTGTGTTTGTCGCGAATTGTCCTGTAACGAAGTGTCGGTATCCCTGCTTGACCATCAGAACCAGCTGTTATGCTTTTCGATGACTTCATCTTTCCTTGAAGTGTACCGTGTTTTATTTTATGTGGTTTTAAATGTAGTTTATGATGAAAATGAGTATTTAAGCATTTATTTTTTATGAATAAATGATATTTTTATGACATTTTAAATACGTCTATTCTGCATATTTAATGTACTGTGGTTCTTGGGAAGGAGCCGGAACGAATTACTCTACTTTCCATTCTATCTTTTGGGAAATATGCTTCGGATATCCCGAAGTCTAAAATCGATATTAGGGTTCTAATTATAATAGTTTCTTTCTTTTTTTTTTTTTTAATTTACTTTTGACCAGCTTATTCGAATTTCGTACCACTATGTGCTTTTGTGATAATAACTTGATTATGGGCTGTTGCAAATGAAATGGCTGATTAAAGCTCTGAGTTATTCTGTTGTTGAGAATAGTTATTCAATTAAAGGTGGTACATTAATATTAAATGTTGTGAGTGACTCCAAGTCACTCATGGAATCAATTCAATTAAGAAATAGGAAAGAATGTTTTATATATCAGATTTTATTTATTTGTTTTTTTTTTTGTGGTTAGAAGTTTCCTTCTTATAAAGTCAGTTAAGGAAAATATTTCCTTGTTCTGTTTAAATGGGGAATTTTCTAAGGATTGTAGCTGGTTAATTATGATAAGTGTTTCTTTATATAAAATATATTATGAGCATTTTATTACATGAATCTCCTATATTTTAAGAGAAAATTATCACAGATCGTTTAATTCAAACGAACAAGTGGGTTTATTTCATGCCACCGCAAAATAAGGCCCAGATTCACAAACTTGTCTTTTTTAACTACATCGTACAGTCACGATGTCGGCAAATTTATCAGTTTTATGATTTGTCTTAAATGCAATTCACAATATGCGTCGTTAGCCTTCTTAGGCCCGTTTAACAGTCATGCGAACGCTATGCATGCACACTCCGCACCTGCATGTCATGTTTTCATAGCAATGTGGATGGATGCAGCTGAAAATAAAATTTGCAAGAATATATAGAAAGACCAGAAGAAATCACTGTTTTGTTTGTTGAAATTTATGTTGCACAGTATTCAATTTTAAATAAAAATGTGAGCAATTTAATTTTGGTGCCTTTTAAATATTCATCTGTTAAATTAGTAAATGAAACATGATTGGGAAAAAAGTAACTGGACTAAATGCAACTCCCTCAGATCGAAACAGTAAGCAGTTTTGAAGTTGCCATAATTTCAAGGCGTTATTTTCATATTAGCTATTGGCGACTGATTGTAATTTATTGTCGTTCATTTAAAGAAAACTGCAAATCGATATATCGATCTTTGAAAACATCGATGTTTTCATATAATATCAATACATCGAATGTTTAAGAAAAACACTAGTTATTTTCCAAAATACAGGGGAAAAATGAATAAAATACTAAAAACTTACTGAAAAAAAACCCTAAAAATACAAAAAATCTACCAAAAATTCAAAAAAACTAAAAAAAAATCTACTAGATCTGAAAAATACTCCAAAAAATACCAATTTGGTAGAAAATTTACTGAATCTGGTAATGCTGCTTTCTTTGTCAGCATGCGGAATCTGCGTGACTGTAAAAGCAACACTATTTTTAATGGGTTTTACTGATGTGGAGGACCCGCAATGCGGAAGACTTCTCCACTTGCGGGACGATCTGTAGTGCTCTGAAAGCGCCTACTGTGGCAACAGAACTTCGTCCACGTGCGTAGCATCCGGATGACGGTGAAACGGGCCTTAAACGTAACAATGACATATTTGTTTGCTTGAAAACAGCCAATAGGAATCCCAACTACAGCAGAAGTAAGGAAAATGAAGCGAGACAATTTATTTCTTCGGAATCGCACTTGATGACTACGAAAAAGAATAATAAAAGAACTCTTTCTAGAAAATATAAAGTGCTCAAAAATTGATGTGTTACAGCTTTTTTCGATGAATAAAATGTAATTTTTTTTTATCATTAAAATAATTTTTCATATCAATATAATATAGTTTCGTTCAAAAAAACAGTCTTTCATATTGAAAAATAATGATTCACATCAATAAAATAATGATTCACATCAATAAAACCTAGTTTCACGTCACAAAAATGTAAATTCGTTTCAATAAAATGTAATTTTATTTCAAGAAAATGTAAGATCGTAGCACGTATGAGAAGTTGGTGTCTTCTAGTAGCAACTATATTAAACATTTACTGTAATAAAAAATTTTACAGTAGCAGACAACAAAAACCAATTTCAAAGGAAAAAGTCAACTGCTAACGAAATATTAGAAAACTTAGCAACTGGTGGTATGGATGAAGAACACTACAACTTCTACAGCAACACTACAACTATTACTGCAGTTACATTGTCCATATTTTACAGTATTTTTAACAAAATCATAAAAAAATTATTTCACTAAATCTGCCAGGATTCTGACTCCCCAGATTCAGAATGTAGCAACGTTTCAATTAATGATAATCATTGTAGTACTCAGGCTGAAAATGAAAAGCAAGCAGAACCTCCTAATTGTGAAAAAATATTACGTGGGAAAAAAAACCAAAAAAATTCAAATGACACTAGATTGAGAATTGTGGAAATGGTTGTTGAAAAAGGGAAAACTCGTAAATGAGTAAAAAAATGTTATGCAGATCATAAAAATTTATTAGTAATATAATAAATATATACATGATTCAAATTTAATTGTTTAAAATTGAATAACTCACTGAAAATAAATTTTTTGAAGGTACGGAGATTTTCAAATTTAAACTGGGCGTAGTTGGGACATTTATTCAAAAATTTCGTACAGATAAAAAGCGTTGGTTGAAAAAAAAAAAAAAATTCACTGAAGAAGAAGAAAATCGAATTAGTGCAATTTGTTATAGAAAATAACGATATTACCTTAAAACAAATGCAAGCACTTATTGCTGAATCCTTCAATGGTAAAAATGCAGCCATTTCCATGATATATAAAATCCTGAAAAAGAAGAAAATACTGCACTGTAAATTCCCTTGTATAATGCAAATAATTTTGCCCTAAAAAAGCACCTAAATTTGGGGATCGCATTATACAAGGGGATAATAGTAGTCCTGCAACAAACTAATGGGGTTGGTGGGGGGAGGGGGTCCAGTTGCATTCTGTCCTGATGAACCTTAGACGAAATTACCGTATAATATACACTAATTACACAGTATATACAATGTCCAGTTCATTACACAATACATTAATTCACTTTTTATTTGAATTTCTTGTCACCAAAAGCTAATATGAGAATAAATTCGCAAATAAATGGCAACTTCAAAAAGCTTAGAATTAACGAAGTTCTTCACATTTGGCTAGCCACTGTCAAAATTAATTTGGCGCCCCAAGGGGATAGCATTTTTGCTCGTTTTTTGGGCCGAAAACGTGGAATTGCATTATACAAGGGAATTGATGGTAACAATGAAGGCACTGTATAGAATCCCAGCTGCAAGAAATACACCTGGAGTAATTGAAGCTTGTGCACAATTTGCTAGACTTCATTCCATTACAGATAGGAGAAATAAAAATTATTTACATCGATGACTCTGAATTTAACCTTCATCTTCGAGTCGACATGGAAGAAATATAATTGATGCCAGAGCTACAGTTGAAACACCAACAAATAGAGGTGGAAATATTTCTGTCTGCTTGGCACTTAGTGAAGATGGTGTGGAACATTTTAAATGCCAACTCTGAAATTTGTACCATTTAATTCTGAAAAATTTATACAATTTTTAAAGGATTTATTCACAAAAATTGGTGATCGACAGTCCATTTGTATAATGGACAACATACCATTCATAAACACAAAGCATAACACGATCCATAGCAACAACTATACATTCAATAAATTGTCTAAAAATCTTATGTGGATAATGCAGATGATTAACTTAAGAATAAAATAAAACTCTTTATCCACAACGAAACAGGAATTGAACAAACATAAAAAGAAAAAGACAGAAAATAAAATGAAAAAATACAACTTGAGTCTGTAAACGCTTTTCGAAAGCTTTGCTTTCATCATTCAGCAGCCAAGGAGCACCTCGAGAGAACTGACTTGGAATAGAACATGCTGAGTATTTATAACGGACAGAAGCCAATCAAGACAAAAAGATCCAACTGAAATTTATTGATTGGGTAAGTGCGTTGCCCATTTGATCAATGGTGATTCGCTAATAGGGCCCCTATCTAAGTTGAGTAATAATTTTTTATCTGTTTTTTGAATGGCTAAGCTTTCGAAGGCGTCCAGAAGGTGTTTCTTGTTTATTGACTCACTAAGTTTTACATTATTTAATAAGAATTCATGCCCGGTATCTAAATACTCAGCATGTTCTATTCCAAGTCAGTTCTCTCAAGTTCTCTCGAGGTGCTCCTTGGCTGCTGAATGATGAAAGCAAAGCTTTCGAAAAGCACTTACAGACTCGGGTTGTATTTTTTCATTTTATTTTCTGTCTTTTTCTTTTTATGTTTGTTCAATTCCTGTTTCGTTGTGGAAAAAAGAGTTTTATTTTATTCTTAAGTTAATCACATACATTCAATAAAATATTTACCTCCTTATAGTCCATTTTTGAATCCGATTGAAGAAGCTTTTTAAAAATGGAAAATGCTTGTTAAATGTGAACATGCACAGAATAAACCAATCTTTTACAAGCAATAAGAGAAGGCTTTGAAAAATTACTATTACCGATTGTAAAGGTTGGGTGTATCATTTCCAACAACATTACTTCTTATGCAGTCAATGTCAACCCATTCTCAATGATTTACCTGCTAGTATGCAAATTAAAGAATAAAACTACCACTATCTCTATTCTGGCCACCACCACAACAGAGAGAGGCTTATGTAATTATGTCATGTGACAAATTGTAAAACATATGGAAGCTCAAGAAAATATCAACTTGTTTCTATTTAACTGTGTAATATTGTGTAATTGAGCACTCACTTTTTTTCTTACCATATCATTGTCTATTATATATTTGTAATACTTTACGTTCATTTTAGAAATAATATTATATAGCCTATAGTTTAATTATAATTTAAAATATGAATAATTTGAATTTTTTTTTTTACTGTTACTGTAATTTTTCAATAAGGATCTTCTTGTGAAATATAACATTTTATTGAAACGAATTTACATTTTTATGACGTGAAATACGTTTTATTGATTGAAAAAATTTTCTATTGATGTGAATGTTTATTTTTCAATATGAAACTATGTTTTTTTTAACGAAACTATATTTTATTGATATGAAAAAATTTTTTAATGATCAAAAATTACATTTTATTCATAAAAAAAACTGTATTTTTATGAAAATATCAAATTCTGATAAAGAAGCATCTTATAGAAAGAAATTTATTTGGAAGTCAATACCTTTTGGCCGAGAGGAAGGAACGATTGAACAAGTTCGCCAGTTTGCTCTTTCATTTATGTATTGTCTGAGTCTCTTGGTCAATTGAAAAATCACTTCCGTAGAAAATCTACATTATTGAATATGTTCAATTACTTATATTTCATCAATGCTGCATCACGATAATCGAAACATTAGAATACGGTGTCTTTCTTGACCATGTGCAAGCCTTCTGCCATTTTAAACATTTTATAATGACGTTTTCGTTTGCGGCAGGTTTTGTGAATAGCAGTAAACGTTAGACACTGTAATGATGAAATGCTGTCGGCAAGTCGCTAATGACGCATTTGTGAATTCAGGTTTAAGCATTTCCATGTGGATTCCCTTCATTGGTTAGATTTCTGATATTGTGACAGTCTTAGAATTGATCAGTTTTGCATGTGGGGATAAATCAATCTTTTGTTAAGGGTCTATCAAGTGCTTATATAGACTATATAGGCATGTGCATTCATTTGAAAAATAGGAATAAAAAGAAATCTCCAGGAGTTGAAAATTTTTATTTTATGCTTCACTCTCTAGCTGGCAAATTCTTTGTTCATACCACTTCATTAGCATCCATGAAACCATTCCATGATGACCTTTTCATCTCTTTGCTCATTGAAACTTTATTTTGCAAGCTTTTTGTTGTTGTTGTCTGTTTGCCTACAACAAAGAGGCAAAAGAACAGAGAGAGGTCTTGGTTGCAAGGTGCTTTATGTATCTCTTCTAATGAGTCATTGGTTATCTGGATACGTACAGCATTGCGTGCAGAAGAATCACTTTATTTTAAAGCATTTCATTCTTTTATAACTGTATTTGAATATTGTGACTATCTCACAAAGTTACTAGAATTTGATCAATTTTATACTCACAGTAAAATCCCATTAAACAGACCTCCCTTTAGTGTACATTTCAAAATAACGTTCAAATTTAAAATCCCCAGCAGATATCCTATTCTTTTAATGCTAAAAAGTTTTAACATGCCTCAAATTAACATACATTTCAGTTTAATGTTCTAATTATCGTTCCCTATGTAGCTATCCCCTCATTACTACGATAATAGGCCAAAAGCTTTGAGAGAGTACGAATGAATTGTGATCTGTCGAGTTGTTGTAAGTTTTGGCATTTGTTTGTTTACGGAATCTGCAGTTCTTTATGGTGTGTCCAAGCTTGTTACATCGAAAACGCTAACTATATTGACTTTGAATCTTTATTAGTCAACAGCTTGAACTGCCAGTGAGTATGTGGAATGGGAAAGCATGGAAATCTCTTAGTAGCTACCAATCAGTGTTTAGTACACACAGTTAGTGCCATTAATTTTTAGAAAGGCAAGTTTTGCAAATAAAGCAAAGTGGAATTACAGATTTTTTATTTATTTTATTTTATTTTATTTTATTTTATTTTATTTTTAGATTAATCAAGCATTATACTTTACTGCTCAGTATCTTATGTAAAAGAACAGGATTTTTGTTGGGAATTTTAAATCTGAACGTTATTTTGAAATCTACATTAAAGTGAGGTATATTTTAATGGGATTTTACTGTATTTGAATTTACTATAAAATGCAATATCACTTGTTACTGAAAATATTAAAACATGCTTTAAATTATAAGATCTACAGCATCACTTCCTTAAACAGGAGCTTTTTCAAGAAATTATTAAAATTCTTGCTAAATCAGCTTTAACAATATATCAACAAATGCTACAAAATTTTCAGTATATTTTTTTTGTAAATCTTAATTAAAATTTGAATAATGGAATTGTTGATTTTTTTTGTTTGGGCTTTTATTTTAATGTTTACTTTTTATTTTATTTCTTTTCATGATTTTTTATTTCAATTATAGTCTTAATGTTGATCACAGTAGATGCAAATATGCAAGCAAATGGCCATTTTCCATTGCAATCTCTGAAATCACATTTCTATTTGTTTGTTTTGTTCGTTTTCATTTTCAAAGCAAATTCAGGCGATTTGCAACATAAAAAATAAGCTTATCACTTCAGATTTGAACAAGTCACTTTTCATAATTTGTTTAGGAAAATGAGAAAATTATAGTAAAGCTGATAATTTATTTCCCTGCACAGAAGATTCAAATACTGTAGAGCAGTACATGTACTTGTAACAAAGATTACGTTACCAAACTCTCAAAAAGCTCAGTTCAGTGCAGTGGAGGGGCAAGGAAAAAATTTTTCTACGTGTATTATGCTTTTACGTAAAATAGGAATAAAATAATGTTCCAAAATTAGCCTTTATCATTGTATATCTAATGATAGTCATTAAAGAAACGTGCATATTCATAGAAATAAAAGATCATATGAAAACCAAAGCAAAGAAGAATCCATTTTGCGGGTAAGAACATTTTTTTTTTAAATTTTATATTTTAATATAACCATGTTATTTTGTTGAAATTTTTCTTCTAAATTTTTCATGAGTTATGTATACTATAAAGAAAATAATATATGTATTTTTTTATACATTACAGTGCAATATTTCAGTAATTGAAGCCAACAGCTAATCCAGTTTATTTGTGTCTTTATCCTGCAAAAATATTTAAAATTGTGTTTTGTTTGTTTGTATAAAATAACTTTTTCTTTTCTTTTCTTTTTTTTTATTTTAATAATTTACAAAATTGTTGGGTTTTTTTCATATTTTTTGTAAATCAGCATTAATTAAACCAATGAAAAGGGAACAATTAAAATTGTAAAAATATCTTGGATGGAAAAAAATTGTTCTTAAAATTTCTGAAGATATTTAATTTTTGAATGTCATTAATTTTTGTAGATCCTGAATATGAAGTTTGTACAACAAGCGTGACGACAAGAGGTACACCAGTGCTCTTGTTTCATGGCTATCGCCTTCAACAAAACAAAGTTCGACATGGCAGATATTACTGGCGTTGTTCTAAACGTTTCTGTAAAGCTCGAGCAACCACAAATTTTATATGTGGTCAACATATCTTAGTGCAGTCATTTAATGGACATAATCATCCTGTTCATTAAAATATAAAGTACAAAAATATGAGGTTGGTTCAGAAAGCTTTGTATTCTATTTCAGTAAATAAAGTACAGGCAGAAATTTTGCAGCAATTTATTACTTCATTATTGGCAGTATAAAATGGGTTATTCTAAGAAATAATCATTTTTGAATATAATTAATTTCTTGTAAGATTCAGAACAATTGAATAACCTTAGGCAGCTATCGATTCTTAGAGCTTTGAACTGGTTCTCATCTGTTACTTCAGTGGCAAAATATTTTCTCATTAGTTAATCAACTCTGTTTTTGTGTTCTTTACTGAATTACAGTTTATGTTTTTAAGATTAATTTATACGGCAGAATTAGTTTTCTTTAAACCATGGGAAGGCTGAGGAAAGCATTTGTTAAGATTTAATATGTTGATAGGGTTACAGGCCTTTTATTGCTTTTCTATGAAAGACTTGTTAAATAAAGCATTTTGAAACTTGTTTATTTTGAAATTCTGATGATGGCCTTGGACCAAAGCATGTCAAAGATTGCATAAGCTTAAAAATGTAATAACTAACAGATGGATATTGAAGGAAAGAAAAAATGAAAGACAAAAAACCCTGAGGAAAAAACAAAATGGACATAAGGGTGGTAAAACCCAGAAAGAAAAAAAAATCTGGCGTTTCAGATACAGGCTATCCTTAGTCAAAGCAAGATAATAATAAATAATAAATTTGACAAAGGATAATTTCCATCCAAAACATAAGGTTTTTTTTTCAGAGGGTTTTATCACTCTGTTCCTGTTTTAGCCTTTGAAAATTCTTATATTTAAAAGAGATAAATTTTAATATTTTTTAAAAAATATAATTTACCACGGGACAAATTTAGTAATGAAGAAAATAATATATTTGCCACCACGTCCAACACCTTCTAGACACAAGGCCTCTGCACCACGTCACAGTAAGAGGCGGTGAGCAAACGACGCTTGCTAGAAAGGCTTCAGTATCCGTAGTAATGGCAACCTCCTATCGCTAGACGTGTTCATGTATCTACTCGGACTATCCTACATAAAATTCTGAATCGTAAATTTTTGCATCTTATAATTCAGTTTTTAAGATTAATTTTCTCAAAGCCTCCACTTGTTGCTGACATATCTTCCGGTCTACTCTAGTAGGTATGTAAATGTGTGTAGCGATAGGAGGCTGCGATTGCTACAGAAATTCGAGCCCTTCTAGCAAGCGTCGTTTGCTCTCCACCTCTTGCTGTGACATCATAGTCATTGGTGCTGAGGCCTTGTGTTCATTTATTTAATTAAAAAAATTTCTTTCTATCAAAAATGTTACTTGGGGTTTGTTTGTGTTAATGTTATTTTTTCGGAAACCCTTTTTATGATTTTGTCTCTTATAATAGCCATGACTTCATCCAATTAGTGAATCAAAATACTAGAGTGAACAAGATTTTGTGTTTAAATTCTCTCCTTATGCATTTTGTTGATTGTTTAAAATTTATAATTTACATGTATTTCATTAAACCTTTTTAACCATTCATGTGTTGGTATCCAGTCATATGGCTGACGGACACTTGACAAGACACTTGACCTAAAGGACATTTGATCTAAAGGACATTAAACCGAACGGACTTTTCACCGACGGACATAAGACCGAACAGATATTTAACCGACAGAGAAATGCCTACTTTTCCTTGACATTTGAACATTTGACGTAAAGAGATGTCTTTGGGGAATAAAATTCGTTTAATGCAAAAATAAAATAAAATAAAATGTTCTTGGAATGTTATTTATATAACAAATCTTATATAGATTAAGATACAAATCTGTTTAATATAGCTTCTTTTTCAATTCTTTTTTGTATGTCTTTTTAAAAAAATATTTTAGTTCTATTTTTCTTACTTCTATAAAATGAGATACTAAGAAAAAAGTGTTAAATGATCCAAGAAATGAGCTCGCTCTAAAGTCTCTTCAGGCGTTGGCTTTTGTGCCAGTCAGTGATGTTGCTGAAAGTTTCACTGTATTTGTTGCGGCACTGGATAATGAACCTGACGACATGCTATCAGAGTTTCTTGGGTAATTTGAAACTACATGGATAGGTGTTATGCAGCGAGGCAGACGACGAAGACCGGCTTTTGAGTTATGTATGTGGAACACATTGGAGAAAACCGTACAAGACTTTCTACAGAAAAAAAAATTCCCTGGAAGGATGGCACAGGTGGTTCGCACGAAGGATGGCAATCACCCACTCCACTCTCTGCCATCTAGTTTCTAAATTAAGATTAGAACAGGCAGATTGGGAATTGACAATTGAACAGGTAGTATCAGAAATGGGACTCAGAAAACTAAAGAATAAATACCAGCTATTGAATTGTAGACTGAAGTCCATCATTGAGAAGTATGATGAGTTGCCAATTATTGGTTTCCTGAGAGCAATTGCCCACAATCTTTAAATGCTTTTCAATCGTTTAATAAAGAAATTTTGTAAACATTATTATCTTTAAATCCTTTTTAAAAACATTTATTTACTAAAAAGAATGCAAGAAAAGAATTGATATTTTTTAATAATACAAGACCCCGAGTTGCACTTTGTCTGGCTCCCATCTTAACCTACCTACTATTTATTTAAAAAGACATACAAAGTAGATTTGAAAAAGAAGCTGTATTAAACAGATTAATATCATAATCTATATAAGATTTATTATACAGGGTGTCCGAAAAGTCTAGAGGCGATGCATTAGATAGAACAAAAACGTCTTATAGCAAGTGGATCGTGGACTTTCCATTTCAGACCTCAAGTGACCTTCAAGGTCATCTTCAAGGTTATTCAAACCATAACTTTTCCCTATCAGAAATAGAAGAAAATTTCCAATTACGAACTTGTAGAGCACCCCAAAATTAATCTAAATGTGTTCACTTTAACTGATTCATAGGAAAATTGTGTGATAAATGATGATGAAGATTGGTATGCTACTCATCCCCCCCCCTCCCCCTCTCCACTCAAGAGTGGCACCATTTCTCATGTGAAACTGTAAGTTATTCAAAGTTAAGATTTGCATGTAGTTTCTTCACGGTCTTCATAAATTGAAGTGGTCATTAGGCAAATTCCTGCCATGACAATGACAGCTATCCAGAAGGCAATCAATCACCTATCGTGCACAGTTATGCCTTGCAGCCGAAGGCCAACACTTTGAACATACTTTAAAATAACCTATGTTCGATTTAGGAACTCAGGACTTAAATTACATGTAGTATTCAACCCTTTAGAGTTTAGAAATTAAAAGCTCACTAATTGATTTGTCTGTGACTTCTCAACATGATGATAGGAGTGTAGCATACCAGTTTTCATTCTCATTTATCTCACACAATTTTCCTATGAATCAGTTAAAGTAAACGTGGATTTAGACTAATTTTGGGGTGCTCTACAAGTTTGTAATTGGAAATTTTCATCTATCGCTGATAGAGAAAAAGTTACGGTTTGAATGACCTTGAAGGTCACCTTTGAGGTTGGAAATGGAAAGCCCACGATCCACTTGCTAAAGACGTTTTTGTTCTATCTAATGCATCGCCTCTGAACTGTGATATCGCATCATAGTGCTAGATTTTTCGGACACACTGTATAAAATAACCTGAGAACATTTTATTATTTTTTTGCATTAAATGAATTTTATTGCTGAAAGACATCTCTTTGCATCAAATGTTCAAATGTCAGGGAAATGCGGGTATTTCTCTGTCGGTGAAATGTCCGTTCGGTTGAATGTCGGCCAAATGTCCAGGCACCTCGTATGTGACTTGATGTACAAACATTAAGATCTTATCAATAGGTACATGGAATATATAGGGCATTTCACAAACGAAACTACACCAACTTTGAAAGGCTATATTTACCAAATTACACAACTCGCAGATTTGATCACTACACATCATTCTGAAATTTATTTTGTTTCACATCATCGCAAATATTCAGTGTGATTGGAACAAGAAGCCTAAACTGTGTTTAGTCAATATTGGAACTAGTTGGTAAGGTTTAATAACCAACCACTTCCTCAACACTTTCCACACCATTGTATGGGCATTTCAAATTCCCAGCCGGCTTGGCAAGCTGATTTCCCTTACTTTGAGTGAACGTTTGCTGAATGCATTGGACATTCTCTTCTGACACAAGTGGCCTTCTAGGATTTGTCTTTGCAAAAGCACCTGTTCTCATTGAACTAACGAAACCAACATAGGATATTGCACCTATTGGGAGTAGTAGTTCCATATTTGGAAAAAAATGTGTGTTGAAAAGATGAAACCAAGTCATTTCTACCAAATTCAAACTAAAACCAAACAACTGTTCTCTTGGCAACCAAACAAACTTTAGAATGTCCCCTTAACCATGATAAGTAGAGTGGGCTGTAAGTTGTTTATTACTGAGATATAACCTTTCAAAGTTGGTATATTCTTAACACAACTGGGTTAAATAGTAACAATAGCTGAAAAGAAGTATACTGAAAATTTCTGACATTACTTACATACCCTTTTACAAATTAATTGAAACAAACAATTTCAAGTCTTGGAGTGAGATCCTTTTTGCTTTATCGAAGCAAATAAGCATCATCTCTAGGAGTCGTTTTCTTCTTAAGACCATAATTTCCTTTACATTTAGGAGAAATCGATCCGGTTTTCTGCTTCAACTCGGATGACATGGTTGACAGTTGCTAAACTCACACCAACCACTGAAGCAGTCTCTCGATACATCTTGAGTTATAATCTTCGTATGTTTCCTAAGTATCTTCGTATGTTTCCTAAGTATCTTCGTATATCCATCTCAAACTACGGATTTCTAAAATCTGATGCAATGATTGCATTAGTCAACATAAAAAAATGATCAACTGATTTTGGATGTTTGTTTTGAGTATATGATTACGAGTAATATAGAAAAAGTGCTTTGTTTCAAATTAATAAGTAATGAAATTTCTTGCCATACACAATATCTTTATCCCCCTGTGGATAAGTGGACCAGTTTTTAAGTTTGAGCAATCTAGCTGTCTCATGCACTATTATTTTTTTTAATATGGATAAGAGAATAGTCTCTACAATATTTGATGGGCGTAAGATAAACCGATTGCATTATGACATTATTCCCAACTTTATGAAAATACATAAAATAAGATGCTATTTTATATACACAAGATGTTGAAGGTTGTATAAAAACAAGGGTCAGGACTGGCTAAACAGGTCATACATTTATTTGAACATATATTTATTTGGGAACATAATTTAAAGGCCTTATGCCTTTAACAATCAGTAGGGAAAGCTTTGAAATTTTTAACAACTGTACAGCCATAGTGCTCTGTCCTGGCTAAATATCACCATCTGTATAGTTTCTCATAGTATAAAGAGCACAATTTGTTTTGTTATTTACATTGTTAAGACTATGTTATTAAAATATGTACAAGATGTGTCTAAATAGGTAGTTCAGTGAATGGATGGATATCGCAAAAGCAACTTCAGGTAAAAACGTGGCCACGCGCATTCATAGGGAGAGACCAATGGAGATAGCAAGGAGCGCAAGAAACTGACACAGATTAGTATGCTACGGGCAGTCGAATGGCGTGCATGCGAAAACTCATGTCAAATGGAAATGGAACAAACCATCAACGCTGAATTCTACGAAGCTGTTTTGAAGCGCTTATTGCTGCGTATCCAACGTGTTCGCGCACAGATATTACAGGAATGAAAAGTGGAGTCTGTTGCATGACAACACATGCCTGCATACTGCGATCCATGTAAGCAACTTCTTGGCCCAAGGCCATATAACAATTATTGCATATCCATCTTACACGTCTGATCTGGTGCTTGCAGACTGTTTTTGTTCCCTCGCCTCAAGGGGGTCCTGAAGGGCACACATTTTGCAGACTTACCAGATCTCCAGCGTGTGACATCTGTGCTTTGATCGATCCCAAAAAAGGCCTATGCTGATTCATTCCAGCAGCTTTATCAACAATGTCAAAAGTGTATTGTGTACAACGAATGTTACTTTGAGGGTGGTTAAAGGTATTTCGTTTCCATGTTTTGTTTTATTTGTTTTATGATTCCATTCACCGAACTTTTTAGATGCACCTTGTAGTATTAAAGAGAAAGATTATAATAATACATCCAGGAAATAAAAATGTTCAATTTAGTTAGTTTGTTTAATAAACTACCGTAGTTTACAAATAATTATTCTTCGAAAACAAAATCTGTGAAATTTGGCACATATCAAATAATATGCCAAATGCAAGTTTGAGATCTTTTTCCAGGGAGAGGGGGTGAAATAGTTGAAAAATTACATTTATTTAAAACAAGAAAAAGCAGCGAACCAAGATGGAATTGTCGATATCTGACAGACGAACACAGGCTTCAGCAGGATGGCCATGTGCAAGATTCAAATGGCACATAACCATGATGATAAGGGAAGAGAGTGAGAACCGACGAGAAAATTGATAAATTAAGTTGAACAAGGAAGAATGTCTGAAAATTAACTAATAAAAAATAATTAATAATGAAAATGGGAAAGAAAATTCCACAGCCTGGATTTGAACCAGGAATCTTTGGCTCATGCCGCTGACACACTAACCAATTGTGCTCCTGCGGACATGAAATCATTATGCTATTTACTTGCCCTTTGGACTTGGTTAGAGCAGTTAACGTGGTTAGTGCATCGGCGGCATGAGCCAAAGGTTCCTGGTTTGAATCCAAGCTGTGGAATTTTCTTTCCTGTTTTTCATCATTAATTTAACATCTGAGGTAAGGGGTATGATTAAAACCTCACGGACCCATCTTGATCTATTCTTTAATAAAAAATAATGTTAATTAATAATTTATTTGAAAGTAATTTATTTGATGCTTGGCACACGAGGCTATTTGGTTACACTTCTTGCACCAATTTCAATCAGTACATTTTCTGTGGCTATTGGCAAGATACTGCTGTTTTTAAAGTCAGTTGTCAAGTCAAACATCATTTAAATTGAAAGGTGAACATGCTAATATCTGCACATGATACTTAAAAATTTTCAAAACAATCTCTAAATACAAGTACATAAAATAGACAAAAATTTATGAGTACTTAATTTTGATATATGTATTCATTAAGGTCATTGATCACATGTTTCTGTGTAAATCTAGATTCTACAGGGTGTTTTTGAATTGAGTACAGATTTTTTGGGAGATGATAGAAGAGGTCCTTAGAAGTATTTTTTGTCATATGAACATGGGGTCCCCGCAGCTCCGTTTACTTACAATACTGCATTGAACAATCAAATGACACCGGGACGCAGTGTGCGTTGGTAGGCCTAGATTGTTTTATTTTTAACAATTAACACAAGCAATCTACTGTAATAACTTTTAAAGTAATTGTTTGCAAAGAAATTTCAAGGTGCACGTGCTTGTTTGTTGAAAAGTCTTAGGACAAACTTCGTCAAGGAGATTCCATGGTATCCAACCCCTTTGTAAAATACGATTAGTCCATATGTAAATGAACTAATCGCATTCTGGGAAAGCAGTAGGTAAAGATTTGTTTTAAAAAGTTCACTTGATGTACTTTTTACATGTGTAAAGTTAAACGGTATGAATCGTTTTACATGGAATGATTATGCAGACATGCATCTGTGTCTTGGTGCTGCTGGTACCATGGATGGTGCAAGGCGTTTGTATGCTGAACGTTATCCCAACAGAATTCTTCCCAATTGTTAATTGTTAAAAATAAAATAATCTAGGCCTACCAACACACACTGCGTCCCGGTGTCATTTGATTGTTCAATGCAGTATTGTAAGTAAACGGAGCTGCGGGGACCCCATGTTCATATGACAAAAAATACTTCTAAGGACCTCTTCTATCATCTCCCAAAAAATCTGTACTCAATTCAAAAACACCCTGTATAAGTAAATACATAGGGTGTTGCATCCAATTCACCAAATATTGACATTGTTCAGAGCTTTGTTTAGAATCTGAAAATAACTTACCATCTTCATTAGAAGATAACGCTGTTCAGTTATTTCAGTGGCATACTGACATGATTATCGGTCATACATCCATGAATCTATTTGTCTTCCACACGTGGCTCTGATTCCATAATTATTATTGTTTCTGATTTCAGGGGGAATTAATTATAACTATTATGTTAATCTGTGCATACATTATTTTTGTAAATTATTTGGGACTATGCGATTATGAAATAAGATACCAGGGTTCTTCCTATAAAAATTCTGTAAGTTAAATAGCACTATAAAAATTACCATTTCCACAATCCTCGGATTGTAAGTTAAACAAGCATTCTCTATTGGTATTTGGTGTAGGATGTAAGGTATTGGTATGATGTAAAAATAGACCTTTGGTATCCAAATAAAAAGCAGTAGGTGACCACCACTCATGTTGTAATACAAAATATGCCAATTTGTAGCTTTACTATTTTTCAACCTATCTTGGCAGCGTTAGAAGTGTTACGCAAATACGAGGCTGACTACTCACTGCAGCTACCGTTGTGTAGTATTCCGCACCCGCTCTTGATTTATGCTATCAGTGATGGTGACTGATTGAAAACATGTGTAAACTGGAAACAAAGCAGGAAGCGCACGTGGCCGAATGGCGCATGCGCGATTCCAATTATCTTTAAAATTTCACATTTCTCATTAATTATTCTTCTTAACATTTCACAAGTACTTGAAATTGAATAAAAATAATAATTTGATTCTTGGTTTCAAAATAATTATTTAAGAAATCTCATTTCATCCTAGGAACTTATTCTTTTAGCGAGATAACACAGTCTCAAAGAGGGAGTGATTAAATCTTGTAGCACTCCCAACACTGCCAAGATAGGTTGAAAAATAGTATACCGTAAATACTCTATTTAGCGCCAGACCTGAAATACCGGCCCGCCTGCATTAAGCGCCTGGGGTTCCGCTGAATTTTTGCAAATAAGCGCCAGACCTTTAATAACCGCCCGGGCGCATATTTCAGTCCATTTCGTGGATTTTTTTTCTCTTGCTGCTTTCTCACGGAAATTTTTGCTCTCCCAAATGCCACTGCTAAACCAGAAATTAGATACCAGCATGATTGTCTTCTAATTTCTTGCTTTTAATTCTGTATACAGTCAAGCAACATAGCTGATGAAAAATGAAAACTTCACAGTTAAAGCATCAATTTTAATCTCGCAACAGTAAAATAGGCTGAAAACCATTCTACAGAGGCTACAGGCAAACAGTTTAGCATTGATCCTAACGGGAATGAAAAACACAGCAGGATACTTTAGAAAAGATGAAGGAGAAGGGCGAGAATTTTGCATAATAATATCCATCACAGTTGTGCAGAATTTTATAAGCGCCGGACCTGTAATACCGGCCCGCCTGCATTAAGCGCCTGGGGGTCCGCTGAATTTTTGCAAATACGCGCCCGGGCGCTTAATACAGTATTTACGGTAGATCCCTAAATGCAATTGAGTAGCAGAAGAATGGAGCCATTTGTTGGTTTTCCAGTGTATCTTTTGTCCATCTGTCCCTTTACATTTTGGCATCCTTTTGAGTTATAAAGCTGAAATGTGGTACATAGATTTCTAGAGACATGTCTAACTCTACAATTTTGTTTGCTTCAGATTGGCCCACTGGGGTTAGAATTAGGGGAATCAGTTTGAACATGCAGGGTTAGATCTGAGATTATTTTTTATTTCCACTTTCATGTTTTTTTAACCATCTGAATCAGTAATGGTTTGCTCACCATCAGGTTTGCACTGGCCTGCAAGTTTCAAACTGCTTACATCATTAATTAGCTGAATTAGCTCAGCGAGGCTCCTATCAGGCCAATTGGAATTGTCCAAAGAGCTGATAAGTTCATTCGGCCTGATAGTTATTTCAGTTTTTTTATTTCTGTTTTAATAGTATAATGTATATTTTTACGAACTCGGTAATCATTGAAACATCTATTATTTGTATATTTGGGGTGCAGAAAATCGATAACATTGTGAGATACTTCTTAAAAGTAAGACTGTCCCTTCATAATAAAAAGGTTGTGCATCACTGTTGCTGTTTTGCTATTTTTAAAAGCATTTTTTTTTAATGAAGACAAAATGGATAATTGTTTGGAAAGCAAATTTTCATACTTGGAAAGCTTCAGCATAAAAAAATTCTTATTTAACATTTAAAACAAGCATTTTAAACTTAAACCATAAAAGTTAAAACAAAAATCACATTAGTAAAGGAAATGGGGAATTTTTTTATGCTTAAATAAAAATATTACACAAACTACAAAACATTTCCTTCAGCAGGTTATAAATTTCAAAAGAAACCTTTTTCTACCACTCACAACTTTATAGCATATTCAGAATTTCCCACTTCTTCAGGAAATTGTCATGGTTTGTAATAATACATTATCTCTTTTTGTATTTCTTTTACTTTTCTGCTGGGACTGGAACAGTTTGCTGGTGATGTCAGGTTTGCTGGCTGTCCAAAGAAATAGTTTATTTTTTGCATCTATAAGGGAATTCACTGTTTATTTTGAGCTTTTTATTTCTTCCCATGCTTTTAATGAAAATTTGTTCTGTATTTGGATATCCCAACACTAAAGATTATAACAATTATAAGTGATCTCCCTATGTTTACCAGTTGATGGAATGTATGAATAGCCAGGCAGTCAAAAAAACAAAAGGGGGAGGGAAAAAAAAACAACAAACCCACAGCTTTGCAATCATGCTTTGGAGCTGTATGCGTTGATCTTTTCGTGTAAATTTGGTTTTCCTTATTCATTCGTGAAAATATTTCATTATTAAAAATAATTTCTTCGTTACGAATTAGTTATGTGGAAATACATATGTTTCTGTTTGGGTAAGATGCCTCTTAATCACTGACTATTAACTTTACATTTATTCCAGTTTTACAGGCAGTTGTAACTGGATGATTTTCTAATTTATTATAAGTGATATCTATAATAATTTATATACTGTAACAGAAATAGATGAGGACCATTCTGTCTGCAGTTTATTATAACTTATTACAAGTGACCTTAGAAGAAAGCCTGTTTTGAATTGGGCTGAGAGGGGTGGGGGTTCGCTTAAAATTTTGCAATTCATTTTATTATATTAATATTTAAACAAGTTCATTTTTTTAATGTCTTTCCTGTTAGATTTTATTTCTGTAGGTTTAATTTCTATATTTTAGACAAGTCTTGTGGCACAAAAATAACAGTCTTATATTTTCGATATGCTTTATTATCTAACAGCTCTTGAGAATCCGTTTTTGCATCAGAACTTTTTGAGCCAACCTTGTATGAATTTATTGTAAATTAATTAAGTAAAAGAAATTTGCAAATACATGTAGCACTCCACAAAGTGATTAGATTGTAAATAGTTCTTTTAATTTTATGTACCGTTAAAGCGTAATGTAATTTTGTTTTCCAGATTTACATCATGATGTATTTGTTCAATGCCATTATTGTTTTATATTAAATTTGTTAGCAATATGTTTTGTGTATGTATGTTTGTATGCAATCTTTTCCTTAAATTATTGCTTTTTTTTTGCAAATAAACTTGTTGCTTTTTAAACATAAGAAAATGTTTGTGTTGATAACCAGCTTTTGAATCCCGTAAGTTAATGAATCTGTTGTTAACAGTTCCTTTTGAATGAATTTAAAGCACTAATATCACAATAAATTTTAAAGCCTAAATTAATCACACAATGGAGAATGGCCTTATATACTGATCAGGGAGGGAAAGGGATAAAGCCATTGGCTTTCATCTAAATTGAAGTATCTTGTCACTTCTTATTTTTAGTGCAGTGGGTTCGTGCGACATCAGTCGTTAGCTGCCGAGACCGAAATGTGAGGCGCACGATGAATAACCCGGAGAATTTTCAGAAGGCACTGGCAGCAGTCGCCTCAGGAGAAATGGGTTTCTGCAGGGCAGCTAAGAAGTTTGGGGTCAATCACGCCACCCTCTGGCGTCACTATAACTACGCTGGTCTCCCGGCACGCAATATCCGAAGACGAAACAAACAGGCGATCACTTTTTCCCTTAAACCATGATAGTAAGCCAAACCCTCCCATTACTCCTAATACATGTATTTACACAAAGGCATCGATAGGAATATCTTGTAAATTCATCTTATTTCTAATGTTGATTAGAAGTTTGCCCAATTAAAAATCAGTCAAATTTATGTATATAAGATGCCTTCAGATTAATGTAAAATCCAGGACTGGTTCTTTAAAATTATAAATAAAAATATCATTTATAATTTAATGATTATTTCCAAAAATAATTATTTTGAATGTTATTAATATTCATAAATTTTTTAAAAAGTTAAATTTTACCATATAAATAACAATATATTAATTATATTATTAATTACTTAATTTTAGGTTTAAAAATGAATTCGAAACTGAAAACTCAGTTTTGAACTAATCATGATTTTGATATCACATTAATGTTTTAAGTTTACATTATAAATGCTGCCAGTGCCATTTATTATACGCATTCCTGAAAGAAGTGATATGGATGTTAAATGATTTTTTTCCCTATTAATTCCTTAATGCAGAGCCATTCTTTTCCTGTTATTTCATCCGACTTGTAACTTCACAAAGTTCATGTTTATTCTTAGATACAATATTTTATTTAGATATCAGTTTTGAAAACTTTAATTACAGAATTGTTTAATACACATACAGATGCATTTTGGCCTCCTTTAACTTCAAATTTAGTCATCAACAATTTGGCTTCATCATCCTTCTGAATACACACTACTCAATTCAGCTCATAACATTGTTGCATTCAGTAAAACATGCATTTTATGTTATTCCGTATCTGTAAGAAAATTGGTTAACTGTCTGTTAGAATGTAATTAAATTCAAATAAAATTAAATTTTAATTACCGTACTTTTCTTGTAAAGATAATACAGGTTAACTCGAACTCTGATAACTCAAACTCCCAGTTAAGTTGAACTAAACTCTTTATCCCAACCCCTTGAAACAAACCAATTAAGTCAAACCAAATTTCTAAAAAAAAATTAAATTTAATCCGTATAATTTATTAAATTGGTCATTATATTTTTTAGAACAGTCGAATCCGCATAAAGAAGTCTGGATACAAGAACACTCCATTTAAAATGGCTGCTTTTCATTTACCCGAACTATCTTGTTTTTTGTAAAGTTATGAGAGTTAAACTATCCAGAGCTCTTGTAAGCGAGTTTGACTATACATGTATTTCAGTTGCTGTGTTTATATTCCATTTACTAACAACATTGGGAATTGGATGTTTATTCTGATTTCCGTGTGTTTCATTCATTTACGACAAAATGTGACATAGCATCATCCGGTATTTATATGTGGAGAACATTTTTTCCATACATATAAATCTCTATGACACATTGCACAACATTCATTTAGCATCCATTGAGGAATATTGTACACTTACATAGAGGCAAAAGAAGTTTTTTTAGAATGATTGCTATAAATCCTAGAAAATAAAATGAAAATGGGAAATGAAATGTAGCTATTATAAGTGGAGTGTTCTTTTATCCAGAGTTCTTGTATGTGGATTCATCTGTAATCAATAGCCTCGTTTTTGTTCAGATGCTTAAGTCAAACCCTGGAGAGGTGAACAAAAAAGTTTTTATCTGGTCCCCTGGTGGTTCGAGTTAATAGGATTAACCTGTATTGTATTCAGGCAGGTTTAAGTTTCTTTTTTCAAAATGGAACATCTTAATATATTTAACGAAGACACAGATACTATACTGTGTTTTCAAAATTACTATGCCATACATAAAATGCATGTGAATCTTTCCAGAAATCATAAATAAAACTGTAGATTTCTTTTTAGTTATGATATGGATAAGGGATATCAGAATTTTTTTTTTGCACAAGGGATTAAGATTGAAAAAAAAAATTCATTTTTTAACCTCTCTTTTAATTTTTTAAACATGTTTTGCAAAATTAATCCATTGGGTTAAATACAAAATCATGATAGCTTAAAAATAGTTTTTCTTTATTTCAAGAAAATTAACATTTTTTTAACCATCTTATTTTCTTTGTGAAGGTACTGTTTTTTAATTTTTGCTGTTTATAAAATGATTGAAAACAAATTTTATTTTATGCGTATTATAGATTTAATTATTTTTTTGGACACCCTTCAATACATAAGTATATGTATATTTATTTAAAGCCTTCTCTTTTTAACAAATGTTTTAAAAGTTGTTTTTATATTTCTTAATTATATAATAGCCATGTAAAAATGTAAACTAATAAATATTTGGAAAAATTTATATGAATTTTTTTTTTTTTTATAAAAGTAAAAATTGTATCTAAATTAAAATTATTTTTATCTAATAAACATTGAATAGGTAAATAAAATTATTTTTTAAATTTATGTGTTTGTTTTAATTATTCACTCTATGTACTTAACACTGATTAACTATAGAAAAATTAAGACTTTTTATAGTATAATGTTTTATGTTAATCGTATTGAAATATTAATCGCACAAATTGGCAGGAGAAATGAGCAGAATTTGAAAAGCAATTTGTTTAAAGCAGTGTTGTTGATTAAATTTTAAATGTTCAGCATGTTTCAGCTGAAGACTTGTCATGAAACAAACTAGATTGCATAAAACAAATTTCTTGTATTTTCTACAGAGTAGTTTATACTCAGATGAAGGCTTCAGCTTAAAATGCATTGAACAATAAATGTACGGGGTGATCAGAAAGTCTCTCCCAGATAAAGAAATTTAATAAAACAAAAACTGTTAAATAAACACATGCATTTTTTGTATATTTTCTTCATCGCAGAGTTCTTTTAACATTAGAAGCCAAAGTGCTGCAGGTAGCATCGGCCATATCAAAATGGCATCTGCAAAGCTATGTATCATCTCAATTAAAAGGATACCAGCTGGGGTAAGTTTCCAACAGGATGGTGTGCTGCCACATTGGGCTTTATCCGTACGTGTATTCTTGAATTCAATGTTTCACAATCAATGGTTTAGAAAGGATGAGCCTTCATGTTCTCCAGACATTACTCTTTTATATCCCTTCGCTCTCAAAAGTTGAGCTATAGCTGTTTAAAATAGCCTAAACAAGAGTATGAACAAACCTGTTTCACATGAGCTAGCTTGGTGTTGCACCTTGGATATCCATCATTCCATATGTAGAATAACTTTAATGAACTTGGTGACATCGCTCTCTCCATGTTCTATTACGGATAGTTCAAAAGAAAAAAAAAAGAAAACTGGATCACGGGACTAAGTTCGAACACTGATTACTATTTGAGAGAAAACATTAAAGACTTAACGTATTGAATCAATCTGTATCACTAATTTGTATTATCACCTGAACCTAGAATTTTAAGCTAAGCTAGCCAACATTTGGGCTAAGCTAGCTTAACTTTGTAGTGTGGATGTAGTAGATTTAGTAGTCTAGAACGGGTGAGAATAACGAATGCAATAATGTTGGCAACAGGAGACGTACAGGGAAATAAACTTGGCGAGAAATTGAATATTGTCTTCTAACAACAAAAGGAACACTTATTGAGGTTTATTAAGGATATGAAAACGTTTTCTGAGATGAAGAACATAATACAAAATACGGTACTATTAAATATTATTTATCAGGAAGAGGCTTTCTGATCGCCCTGTATACTCTAATTAGCTACATTTATTTTCAACCTTTGCTCATTTCTTCTGTCACTTCAAAAAACTAAGAAAGACATTATTTGTTTGAAGAATATTATGAAACGTTAATCTTCAGTTTGATACAATATTAAATATATTTTATAAATTTGTCAGATGCATCCCTCTGTCTGTAAAATATGGTATACATTATTTTGGTATTACGAGGGAGAAGTAAATTACTATAATTAAAAGAAAAGATATATTAAATTCTTACTTAAGTAGCAGAAAAATAAAGGATCACTTTTTGAACCTTTAAACATTTGAATTTGAAAGTTGGGAATTGATTATTTTTAATTCTTCAAAATGTAAGAAGTATTTATCTTGATTTTCATGCTATGTTATTTTTCTTAATTTTCTTGCATATGCATTTGGTAAACATGAAAATATGAATTTATTTTTCATAAGGAAATTGGTTAACTGTTCCACTAGTAAATCCTAGACATTATTGGACTACTGGCCATCTTGCATTTTTGCTGCATTTTGAAATGGAGACTACTATAGAGCTTATTCACGAGGGCGGAGCTCCGCCTATGATTGACAGTCCGCCATATTGGAAGGCTGCTGATACTTTCGTTCTTCGTTGGCGGGCATCTGTTGTTTGTTTTTCTAGAATAATGGTGTGCTTTTGTAATGTTATTGGGTATAGTAATAGAGGAAATCGTGACAACAAACACTTTTTCAGAATACCAGAAATATTAGCCAAAGCTAGGGATAAGTTTGATTACAAACTAAGTAAAAGAAGGCATAAAAATTGTTGCCATTCTTCTTCTGTGGTTTCATTAATGTCAGTTGATTTTTTTTTTGCATTTTCCAATTGTTTTAGCAGTTTGGCTAAATTTAATTTCTTTAAGTTTGGCATAAGTAGCTTTTTGCTGAAATTAAAAAAATAATAATAATTTAACTTTATATTTACAGCAGTTTATTATAAATATAAATTATTTCTATTAACCTCGCCAGGCTTTTTCCTACTGCATGCTTGTTGCGTTTCATAATTTTTGACAATAGCCAACATAACAGAAGCCACGTGCGAACACATTTCTCCTAATCTAAAACAAATCATTTTTAAAAAAATATTTTAATTCATGATACAAGAAAAACCATGCAACACTTTCATACCCGGCCATGCATGTACAATAGGAAGTTAAAATCTCTCCATTTTCCTTGCAAGTAAACCAGGGTTGTAATGGTTCTTCCCTTGCCCTTTGAGAATGTTTAACTTTACCCATTACCAAAAACCTGTGATCAGGTGATTGGAATAAGTAAAATGTTAAGCTTTGAATGAAGCCACAATTTAAAAAATCTTGGGCTCCATGTAAGCTTTTCCAAGCCTAAAACATAAAAAATTAAAATTACGTTTAAATTGCTCATAATTTACATTAAATATCTTGGATTAAAAAATTATATACTGTAAATGTTTTTGTAAATGGAAATATTCATAAATGTTTTAATTTTTATTTTATTTTCACTTCAAATATATAAAGTTTTAAATAAATAATTTTGATGATTTAAATTGTATTTGAAAGCATCAACAAATCAAAAAAATGTTTATAGTATTTGCGTTTAAGGACAAAAATATTAATACTTACTTTTACTTGTTGCTGTGTAATTTTGCTTGGTGTACAAATCAAATAATACATGTCACACCATTTAACTTTAGGCCAACGCTGTAAATCTTCAATAAAATCTTTTTTTGCAATCAAAAATGGATCAGCAGTTAACCCAGAGTATTTTAATTTTTCCCTGTATAAATTTTTGTCATCATTTGGTAATTGTTCTGCATACGATGATAATTCGATTGTTGTTTCCATGCTTCGATTGCAACGCGTGTTGGATACCGGCCTCTCAAGATGGATGAAGGCTTTGTTGCTAAGGAGTTCTGATTGGTTGCTAGGGTGAGACGTCACCCTCGTGAATAAGCTCTATAACCAATGCTTAGAGTGCAATGACTTAGTGACTATAATAATCCATCATAAATATTCATCTTCATTTATTCAGCTTAATATTTATTATTATCAATTTATTGCCATAAAGAATATCATATAACATATTTTATTACCTGTAATTATTTCAGTCAACTCTATGCTAAAACCAAAATGAACAAAATCAGTCATCTATTTTGGAGAGTAACCATTTTCCAGAAATATCAGATTAAAAATAATCAATAACAATACTTTAGCCATTTTACATCTATGAAATATGAATTTTTTCATCGTACTTATGGGATCTTTTCATCTAATTTTTATCATCTTACTTATTATGACTTCATGAATTGCCATTATCTTATGGATGGTTCAGTAGTGATCTATAGATGTTGATGCTGTATGTTTTTATTTTCCAAGAGCAGAACCAAATTTTTATGTGTGAATTCTTTCCAACTTTTACATTTAAGTTGGCCATTTTTTTTTTTCTCGATGATGTAAAATTAAAGCTTTACAAGTTACAAATAGATTTTACAAGGAATAATATGTTTGTTGCATTAACCTTGCATAGCTAACGTTCCTCGGTAGTCCTAAAAACTAACGATTCATCATTTCAACGAGCAATTTTTTTTTTTTTAGTATTTTTTCCCCTATATCATTAGGTTTTAAATGTAAATAATACAGGATCACTTAATGAAAACCACAAATTCAATATTGGAAATTTATTTAAACCTACTGTAATTTATACTGATTTTTTATCTCTTTAAGTTTTTAGTAATGCCGGCATATTTTCTTGTAAAATTCATATAATTTTATCATCAGTCAATGCTCTTCTTGAGGGCATGATTATAGGCAATAAAAATCTGAAATATCCTAAGTATTCTACTGTAATGCGATCTCTTATATAATGTGATCCCACTTTGAGCCCAAAAAACAGTAAAAAATGCAATCTCTCTTGTATAATGCAATCTTTTAATGCGATATATTGTATATACTGTATGTACCATTATATTAAATATTATCTGTTAGTTTGAAATTCGTCAGACCGAAGTTCGTTTTAACCCCTTTTCCAGATAGCTTTTCACGATGGAAAAGTGGACGGGAAATTGAAAAAAACAGCGAATTAATATACTCTATATACTTTATATGCCTCTAATGTACCAGTATATTCAATATTACACACTAGTTTAGTTTGAAGTTCACTTGACCCCCTCCCCCAAATCGTTGTAGTGCTAATTTTTCCTTCTTGTATAATGCGATCCCACAAATTTAGTTGCTTTTTCAGGTCCAAAATATTCGCATTATAGTAGAATACTCTCGGTAATAGTCAAATATCCAATTAATTGCGATTGCAAAAAGTTACACAAAAGCTAACTCCCATTCGTCAAAATGATTAACAGTTGTGTGATATCTGGAAAACTAAAAAAAATTAGCACTACGTGTATTTCCTGAACTAATTGTGAGAGATCCAGTAGCATTTAAGTTGGCACGTGATCTCAAGCTAAATAGCCCTAATGATAAAAAGTTACAATTTTTTTGTCTGATATTAGCTATCTAGGATTAGAAACATTAAAATAGATACTCTGCAGAGTTGTAGGTGTCACTGATGATTATTTCAAATGAAGATATCTAGAAGATATATTTTGTTTTTTTAAGGTAGACACACTGAATCTGTCACTATCAATTTTGCAAATTAGATTGTAAATTTCATATTCAAAGTTCATTGTCATTTATATTTCTTGGATATTAGATTATTTAGGAAACAATCACCAATGGCACCTATATTCTGTAAAATGTTTACAGTATTTCTAATGTTCTTCATTCAATAAATATAGCCTTGATCAAATTCTAGTGATAGCAACTTTGTCAGTGCCTAAAGAATCCATATGGATATCATCAAACCAGCTTGTTTGTTTGTTTACGAGTACAGTAGAACCTCGATTTTACAAATTCTGATTTTCCGGAATTCCGGATTTTACGAAGTAATTCTGAAATCCCAACCTCAATTTTAGGGAAGGAATTAAATTCAGGTGCAAGTTTGCAACAAACAAAGATTTTAAACTATTTTCAAAAATCAAATTTAATTTTATTTGACTTTTAAAATTGTTATTAATTTATCTAAAAAAAAAAACTGTAAAAAATTATTTATTGTGCAATTAAATCATTATTTTCCCAAATTTTCTGATCTGGTTTTTACGAAGTTCGGATTTTGCGAATAAATGTTATTGGTCCCCTGAGATTCGTAAATTCGAGGTTCTGCTGTATAACAAAATGTTTAATATTCCAAATATGGGTAATGCTAGAGGCATATTGAAATTCACTGCCTTCAATATTGGACATACTTCTGAACTCTGAAACATTGTCCACTATGCTGTTGTCTTATTGCTAAGAGTTACCGGTACTCAGTAGTCAATAGATGTAAATTTCTTTGGCTTTAGAATGAAGTGTGGTCATATTAGCCTCACATCTTATATCAGCTTGATTTAATATTATGTACTTCTGTAAAGTTGTAGCCCACATCGAGGACTTCCGGTGCTAATTTGACTAGCATGGGTCAAAATTATTCAGTGTTATCATAAAATCTTGTTGAAATACTGCTTTAAACGTATACTTGATATAAAAAATGAATCTATAAAAATTACATTTGCACTTTTAAATTACTTTCAGCTATTAATAATTGGGAGGTTTGCGTTTGATGCTTAAGCTGTTCAAAATTCAAAAGAATTTAGAATTTTTTTATCCAATATTCTCAGCTTTGAAATCTTTTTTGTTTGCCAGTAGATATTTCTTTAATAGAAGTCACCTTTTTCTTTTCTTTATATTTGATGGATTTATTTCATGATTTCACCTTAAATTATATTATCCCCCTTTTTGATATTGTTTTTGAATATAAATGATCACAAAATTATCACAAAATATTGTCAGCCCTGCCTTGAATAAATTAAATGGTGATAATAAATACTTAAAACTACATTAGAATTTACCTAATTTAAAAAAAAAGCAAACTGTTTTTATTTGTGTTTTTAAACATACATGCATAATTAAACTTACCATTTCAATATTTAATTACCGTACTTCCTTCCTGAAGTTACGTATAAAAAATGTTTTCTTCATTCAGCAAATTTTAGCTAATTTTTTAAGATTTTTTTTTTTTTTCCACTTCTTCTCCATCCCCTCTGAATTTTTGTTTTACTGAGATAAAGAATCAGCATGAATATAAGAACAAAAAATTCTAGGAAAGGGAAATGCTAACTTTAACTTTTTATAGGAAGTGACTGAGTAATTTACTATAGAGTAACATTGCGTCTACATGCAGAATTTCGATCTGGATTGAATCAACCTGGATAGACTCAGTCCTGCAAAAGGTGCCATATAAACACTTCAATTTGGATCAACCTGGTTTGAAACCAGGGAAGTATGCTCGGGGAAGTTGGTCAGTCCATCTCAGTGCATCTAAATACCCTGATCTAGATAGAATCCAATTAGGACAATAGTGCACATATGTAAAACAATTTAGAATGTCACAAGTAAGGAATGTCATAACTTAGATTTGTGATGTTAGAGCAAGAGTGAAACCCACTCACCTATAAGGGCTCTTTATATCCTTTCTTGTTGTTCTAAATAAAATAACTGTTGAACTTCAAAAAAATAATTACATTGCTCCCTCTGCATAATGGCACTCTACATAGCGACAATTATAAATATAATGGCAACTTCATATAATGAAGTTTTTTTCCCAGAAAATAAAAACTGCACACTCTAGAAAAAACTTTGTTATATGGAGTTGTTGTTATAAATTTGCTTTTAGGTAGAGTGTCGTTATGCAGAGGGAGAACTGTATATGAAAAGATTTAAAGTATTATAAAAGATACTAAAAATAGTGTAACTCATGGATAATGAATGGAACATGGTGTTCCTCCAATGGGGTTACAACTTGGCGAATAATTTGTGACGTTATTTTTGCTAGAGAATGATTCCCACAGGGCATCTTATCAGACCGGATCTGGGTCGAATTAGATGCATGTAAATGAGAGGCATGTTTGGATTAGCTCAAGTCAGTCCGGATCAAAACGTGCATGTAAACGCAGTGTAAGTGGCTTTATAGGGTCATTGAGGGGTAAAAGATGAATTTTTCAGCACCATTTTTCAGTGTTTTATCTACTGTACTTTTTGAGTTTTATATTTTTTATTTATTTTTTGGAAGCATGTTCTAATTTTATTATAAATTATTAAAGAATTTTTAATTGCTCTTGGCAATATTTTCTATTCTTTGCCAACATCTTGCAGTGAATTTGATGACTTAGAATTCTTGAAATCACAAGTGCTTTACAGAAAAATGAAGTAGGGTGAGAAATCAGGTGATAGATCGAATGTTGAGTCTTTGGATGTTACGGGATTGTTTTGTCTTTTTTTTTTCTTTTTTTTTTCTAGTTTATATATTATATATAGCATCTTTTCGTTGTGTTGACTTTTCTTTTGTCATTGGTTCTGGTGATGGTTTTCGTAATATCGTCCGTGTTCATGTTCTTTAAATATTTGTGTCCCTTTAAATACATTTATGGGAAAACAACTTACGCTGTCCATATTATAAAAAAATAAGCGTGATCTCAAAAACACAAGATGATTTTGCACAGTGATTGAGAAGTCCCTCTAAGGTTTCGAAAGTTTAACCATATTAAACTAGAATATTAACCATAACCATTCGGAATTCGATAGAACTTATTAGATGAACAATAACCATGGCAGCACAAATCTCCAATATATTACATTAACTTTCAGAATACGTTGTCAAAAAAAAATTAGTTTTGTAAAATCTAAGTGCTTTTTCTTATCATATTTATTAGAAGAAAGGATTTTAAGCATAAATGCGTCAATAAAATTAAAATAACAAGTACGAGAACTGTTTAAAAAGTAATGAGACTGTTCTAGTAAAATTCGTTATTTAATTCTTATTTACAAATCAACCTTATCACCTTCAAAATGGTTCCCTTGAGAGGCCACACAACGACTGAGATGCTGCTCCGCTCCTCACAGCAGTGCTGGAAGTTGTGAGGTGTAAGCACTTTCAATTGGTCCATCACAGCCTTCTGAATCATTTCCACAGAGCCGAATGTCGTCTTTGAGGTAACGTTTCAACTTCGGAAAGAGGAAAAAGTCACATGGCACAAGATAAAGTGTCACCCAGGCCATATCATCTACTACTTCAGATTTTTCTGAAACTTTTTTTCTACAGGTTGCTATTACCAGCTTATTAAATCGTATTGAGGTTTTTGTTTGTTTGTTTATTTTTTTTAAAGTCAAATGCATTCTGAGATATGAGCAGTCCAAATTTACGGGAAAGACTCTGTGGGGATCATGTCCAAATCAGGAAAAAATTCATAATTCAGTCTAAAATAAAATTTTAATGCCAAATTTTTAGTGTTTCCTGTTATATATGTAGATTTGACCGAAAAATAATTTTTATGCGTTTTCCTACAAATGCGAGTAGAAAAAAAATGAAAACTAGAAGTTTTGAGATTAAAAAAAAACCACGTTTTTTTCAGAATATGATTAAGAGGTGAGGCAGTATACAGGCGTTGGACAAAATATGAACACCTTTGATTTTAGATGTTTTGTTGAATATCTAGAAAAATACTTGATGAATTTTCATGAAATTTCAGGGGTGTAAAGAGCATGTTACACCTGTATTTCAGTGAGGCTTTTGTCCTAAAGGCAAATAGGGGACCAGCAACAAATTGAACAAAAAAAAATAATGTTTGGGTTCATCCTGTAAAAAGTGATGCTTGAAATGCGTTGTAGCTGTATCATATGATTATGAGACTTCTTTTACTTATTTTAAATTTAAAATGAATTTAGTCTTCTTATAATGGGGAAAAATCGTGAAATAATAAAAACAAAATTAAAATTAAAGTCACCAATCTTGAAAAAACTTGGGAGATGAAAGAAAACTCAAGGATGTAGTCTATTGAAGATGGTAGAAATAAAACTAGTCTATTGAGGATGTAGATGAAGTTCATTTTAAATTTAAACTAATTATTTAAACTCCTTAAATCAATAATTCTTTTACTTATCTATGTTCATTTGTACTAGAATAGCACGTATATTCATGGAAATATAAAGGTTACATATCAGAGTAAGGAGAAGTTGATACTTGTATCCAGTCCAAAAATAAAAATATAGAGAAAACTTTTAAAATAGTAAAAATTTGAAATTTTTATTCCTGACCGAGTCATGAATATTTTTCTTATTGGCGACATTACACAAGAATATTGATGATCCCATTTCCCGCTAAACTTTGACCTCCTGTATTTTGGAAAGTATTTAAACTAGACCAAAAAATTTGGTATAGTTTAATAACCTGGCCATAGCAGTATATTAAAAACTTTCATAAAAATCTTAAGTGGTGGGTGACAAGTCAATTTTTTTTCCTAGATGAATTGATGTGGAATGATCCCAGAAAAGTAGGAAGGCTGAGGTACCACTGAAATGCCTTTTTGGGTCAGAATTTACAAGACAGAGTGGTATGTGATAAGATGCATTGTCACGATGCAGCATCCTACTTCAGCAATGCTTGGTCTCACTCGAAGAACTCTTTTTTTCAATCTCTCGAGAACAATTAGAAAGTTTCTTCAACTTTGAAGCACCCATTTCCGTGACACACTAAAGAAACACTCTTCAGGCAAACGTTTCGTATCAATAATGAAGTAACTGTAGGAAGTTGAAAATTACCCTGAAGATCGAGCAGATATGTGTCTAGCTACCACTAGAGGGAGACTTCTCCAGGGTTGCCAGATGGCATTGCTGTGCATGCATTGTCGTTACTTTTTAAACAGACCTTGTACATATTTTAGGCTACGTAGGAAGGGAAAGGGGGTGAGGAGTTAAAAACCACATCAAAAATCTTTTATAGGTTAGAAATAAGGTGCAAATATTTTCGCACTTCTTGACTATCTTGCATGTCTCTATTTGCTACTTTCAGTTTAAGTGGCGCCACCCTTCTAGAATTTATTTGAAATGAGCTAAGTAGGATTTGCAGTAGTTTAAACATGGCTTTCATAACACAGAACACTAATCCCAGATAACATTCTCTCATAATAGTTATTAGAACGAATTTTTATCCTAAACAGTCATCAATTTTTTAGTTTAAAAATGGAAGGATCCTGCTTTCGCAGCCTTTTTAAAAAAAACAAAAAAACAGCGCCCTCTATATTCACTGAAAGTAGTGAATAGAGCCTTTGTTTTTAATGTCACTAGTGTTCTTCTAATTTGTAAAAGACTTCATAATCAAATACAGTCGAACCCAGCTGAAGCAGACTCTTCTTGTAATGAGCCCCTAGATAAAGAACAAAAATCTTGGTCCCTTCCAATTTCCTATAAATATAATGTTAGTTTATATAGCTATAGCGAACAATGTGAAAAATGGATATAATTAACTTTATTGACGTCTTTAACTGAATTTTTTTGTATTTCTCAAAAGAAATTTTAGAAAAAATTACAAAAAAAAAACAACTATACTTATAAATTACTGTCAGTGATATTTTTTTTATTTGCCCGCAACACCTAATTCTTGGAATGTTTTATGCACAGGACAGGTTGCTGACGAAATGATCTTCCTTGAGCTTTTCCAAACGTGATATGTTGTTGCTTGTGAAAAACCAAGTGACAAAATTTCTTTTGAAGAAATAAAATTGAAAAATGGAGATATGAAAAATTCTTTATTGATGAAGAATTTGAAGAAAATTAACAAACAGAAAGCAAACTCCCACCACTTCGAATCCCAAAGCAGCAATGTATACCATTAATTAGTTTTATGCATAAAATGAACATTCATATTTTTAGCGAGAGATATGTATTTCAAGGGAAGGGCCTAAACCATGTCACTTATGCTAAGCAATCCATTATTCCGTTAATCTATTTTTGTTATAGAATTCGATATGGCGAACCAAAACTTTTGTCTCTTGAAGTTCTTTATAGTGGGCTTCGACTGTATTTTCATGTTTGGAGAAAAAGCAGAATTCTTTAGTAACTTGTATCCTCATAAATGCAGAAGATCTGTAATGTGACAAATTGGGTTTTTGCAATATTTGTCATACAAAATAGTGTTTGGTATTTTTTCAGGAGAAAGTTTTTTTTTTTTTTTTTTTTTTTTTTTTTTAACAGTATAATGTGGCTCTAATTTGTGACCAGAAAAATGAGTGTAAATACAGAAAGACCTTCAATTTCAATATATCAAGTTACATTGCTTTAGACTTAAATGAAGGAAAACCTATTAAATATTAATACTTTGAAGTATACATGTAATGAGAATCCTGTGATACATGTACTTTTAAATATGATGTAGCACATGTTAAAAGCATGTGCAAAGATGATGATAATGCCTTTCCTTCTGCTCATTGTGCATATGGTGTTTGTTAATGTTGTTTGTGACAGGTTTTCATTAACTTATTTTTTGAATATTGAACAAGATTTCTGATAATTTAAGTAGACTCGTGATTATCCGAGTTAATAGGAGCTTTCATGATATCGGGTTTCACTGCCTAAAATGGGTATGGCCAATTATTGCACATGTGCAGCACATGCACACTTTACTCGTTTGTTGTGGGGCGAGGGCAGATTTTGAAAATGGAGGTCAATGTAGCGGGTTGCTATGCTGTGCTAAGCATTAGAAAGCTAGTTATTGAATGCAAATATTTTAAATTATCATGTATTATACTAATACTGGACTAAAGCATAATCCAGAATGAATAATTCAGTTTTTCCACTAAAATCCATAAATCATAGGTTTCAAGTTTAATTTCTGGGCAGGAATAGAAGTTGCCTTAAAAAGTATATTAAATAAAACAAAAGAAAAATTGACATAATTTAACATTTTATTCATTTATTAGAATAAGTAATTACAAGCAAACAAATTTAATTTACACAGCATTTTGCACTAACATTTGTCTAAGTCAGATAATTTAATTTCTTTTTTTTGGGAGATTAGTTATAAAATAAATAAATTATACTTCTGTGCTAAATAAATTGTACTTCAGAAATCCACAATAATAAATTATACTTCAGAAATTGCATAAATTTTTAATTCAATAAAATAAATAAACATTACTCACTGTGATAAATCTTATACCATTCCTTAATGACATGAATAATTTTATATTATCAATATGTTCATCACTATAAAGAGGACATCCCATAGCATTTATAAGCATTTCTCTTACTTAAAAATTCACACAAAGTGTATAAGTGATGTCAGGAATGCCAGTTAAGTCCTTTAAAAAAAGTCAGTTTGGTCATTCGGTTAAGGTAAGATGATTCCATCATAAATTAATGATGCATTGTTGTCAGTAAAAACTTGGTATGATGTTTCTTCTTTGTTTAATGTTTTGATTAGCACCATGCATTTAACATTTTCGGCTAAATTTATCAATTCACTTTTTTTTAAAATTAGCAGTAGCTATGCCATACTTTTTTAGAATATCTTTCAACTAAGCGACAGACCATCCTGTAAACATGTTGTCGGTCGCCATATTTGAAAACTGCCCATTTGGAATTTCTAAATGACTCCTCTTGCACTTGCCCAGAACAATGTCGGGCAGTGAAGCCCGATATCGTGAAAGCTTCTATTGACCGAGACTACCTGGGGTATGAAAAAACTCAGACAATAAGGAGATCAGGTATCAATAAGTTGCAAAATTTGACGATAACTACAACGTAAAAACAGTCTTCATTTAATACATACATTACAAGACAAAGCATAACAGATGTAGGGGAGAGTGGGGTCTGTTCGGACGCGGGTTGGTTCGGACAAATCGATTTTTTCAGTCGAAACTATTTGCATGCTGCCTAAAAAATTATCGCTTGTGTGCGACACTTTACAGATTATGAAAATCTATTCACCAGAACGATCACAACAAGGGTAAGTAAATAAGAAATAAAATTTGTTTTCAGGAGTGTGAAAAAAAAATTTGAGGTTGGTTTGTTCGTGAATTTGTAGAGAGTTTATATGAGAAATGTTAACAGTTAGACATTTATTCCTGAGGGACAGTACTATACTTAAACTTGCTGCAATTTCATTTTGGCCATGTGCGTCGTTAGGCCTTAACAAGGTTTTATTTTATTTCTGGCATGGTGGGGTTGATTCGGACACAACAAAGAGGGCTGGTTTGGACGCGTTTGGTTAGAACTTACAAAAGGAAAAGAGGGCAAGATGAAGCGAGCACCAGAAAATACTGAAAATGAAAGTCTCAGTAGAAACGTCACATCTGCTAGCCCTGCTTCTAAATGAAACAAAGCTGCTAGTCAAGTGATTGTGATTTTTTATAATGTGATAATTTTAGGCAAGTTGTGATAACACTTTCGTGTTCTTTTTTAAAATATATAATCTAGGGGTTGCTTCGGACATTACAGAGGTTTTTTAAAATATATAAATATATAGATTATCGTGTGACTATTGAAAAACCACCTGTATAGGTAAATGACGAAAGGTTTAGAGTACAAAATACGATATATACATTAACTATTTGGTTCTGATTAACCCACAGGGAAAAAAAATTTGATTTTTGTCCGAACCAACCCTACTCTAGCAAGATAAACAAAAGATTTTAAATTAACTTTTTGCTACAAGTATTTGATCATTTTTTTTTTAGATTGATCGCACACTCAGCTTGGTTAACCCTAAGCATCAGATAATTGGGTCTCTGTTAACCGCGAGTCTACTGTAGCAATAAAGAACATCCTGCTCTTGTGTTGCCATTTTAGAATGACCAAACTGAAGAAGCCTGGAAACTCAATTTCAAACTCTGATCTAAAATAGGGCCAAGCTCAAGGGGCTCAAATGAATATTTACAGGGTCGGGACACATTAATATGACCACCTGATAGTATCCAGAATATCCATCTTTGGCGGCAAGCACAGCAGCTAGTCGACGTGGCAGAGAGTCAGTAAGTCCTCGGAAGGTGGTTGCAGGTATCTGGGACCATTTGGCGATCAGTGCATCCCGTAATTCCATCACCGAGCGTGGTGGAGGGTCCAGCTTGCGGACATGGCGATCGAGATGATCCCACAAATGTTCAATGGGGTTGAGGTCCGGGGAGTTTGGTGGCCATGGGAATAGCTTGAATTCATCCTCATGCTCCTTGAACCAGTCGTGGACAATTTTGGCAGTATGGCAGGGAGCATTGTCCTGTTGAAATGTGCCATCACCCTGAGGTAACTCTGTCGACATGAAGGGGTGTACCCGATCTGCGACGATCGTCAGGTAACGAACAGCATTCAGTGTATCTTTCAGCGGTATCAGTGGACTCGGACCATACAATGAAAACGTCCCCCAAACAGTCACACCTCCCCCACCAGCCTGTCGTCTGCCAACGATGGTGTCGGGATGCCTGTTCTCAGATGCTTCTCGGCGAATTCTCCATCGTCCGTCCACTCTGTTCACCAGAAACTGCAACTCGTCAGAGAAAGCAACCCTTTGCCACTCGCCGAGGTCCAATGGCGATAGTCCATTGCGAATTGGAGTTGTTTTGGGCGATGCACAGGCGTCAACATGGGTGCTGTTACCATACGCCTGCTCCGGAGCCGCAACCTCAAGAGGGATCGTTGCACTGTCTTGGTGGGCCCACTGTTCATTTGCTGTGTCAGTTGCTCAACAGTGGCACGCCGATTGGTCCTCGCCAGGCGTCGTAACCGACGCTCGCCTCTAGGATCGATGGCCCGTGGGGCTCCACAGTTACCTCTTCGGTTGCTCGAAACTTGTCTGGTTCGTCCTGTTGCGATACACCTTCACAACAGCAGCCCTAGAGCAGTTCGCAAAGGTGGCCGTTTCTGAAATGCTGCCCTCCCCCCTTGGCCCGATAGCCAATGATCATCCCCTTTTGGTGGTCCGACAGGTCATTTGCTCTGCCCATGACGGCGACAATTGCTGTGTTAACGGATGCTACTACACGTCTGCTGTTGTCAGCTTTTAATGATATGCAATGATTTTTCATCTGCATACCATGGGACGTTCCAACATGTTCGAGGAGAGGTGGTCATATTAATGTATCCCGACCCTGTATATTGTCATTGAGTTTATTGTAGGACTTTCCTGGCAATGTTGAATGTGTTCAGTATTATGGCTTTCTACAGATAGTGGACTTGGGTTTTGTATATGGGTGGGTTTAAGCGTGATTCAAAAGGTAGTTTTGGAATTTGATAAAAACGTGACCCAGGGGGATTTATGAATCGTCCTGTATTCAATGTTATCATGCTTTTGTATATACCGGGTGTTTCAAAAATGACCGGTATACCGGTATATTTGAAAAATCAATAAAAACTAAACGGGCAGCGATAGAAATACACTGTTTGTTGCAATATGCTTGGGACAACAGTAAATTTTCAGGCAGACAAACTTTCGAAATTAATTCACGGTGTATTTCTATCGCTGCCTGTTTAGATTTTTCAAATATACCGGTCATTTTTGAAACACCTGGTAGAAAGTGTGGAATAACTCCAGTGAAATATACAGGGTGTCTCACTTAGGTTAGTGAACCAATATTTAACTTCTAAAATGCAAATCTGACAAGAGTACTTTCAGTGCAAGAATTATCGTACTTTTATATCAGGGGTTTTTATGTGTATTCCATTTCCAAAAAAATAAACGATGTCATTTTCGAATATGGAAGTCAACTTTGAAATGTACAATGGAAACCCCTATTTTTAATGGTATTTTCAGATTGTTCACAACATTTGAGAAATGTTTTATTCTTGGTGTGTTTACAATTGATCCCATCGCTTAGGAGATAGAAGCAGTGAAAGTTTGGCGAGTTTGGATTTAAAGAAAAGACAAAAAACAAATTGTAATGGAATACACATAAAAATACAATAATTTTCCATTGGAAGTACTCTGTTGGATTTGCTTTAGAAGTTAGATGTTGGTTACTTTAGGTGAGACACCCTGTGGAATGTTAGGAACAGTGTTTTCTCTGTTGGCTCTCCATAGTTATTTTATTTTATATGCAAAATATATGTATTTAGAATTTTTTTGTCTGCATTTTTTAATTTTGTAATTATGTATATTGTTTTTTATTTATTTATTTTTACCTCAACATTTGAACTTAATAAACTATTAGATTAAACTAAATTAAATAATTAAAATTTTATGAGTTAGCGATTTTATTTCTTTTATTTATTTATTTATTTATTTATTTATTTATTTTTTCTCCACTGTTTGTGTCACAGTTAAATGTCTTGCCTATAAAATTTTGAAGAAATTTTTTTGGGAAAGATCTTTTCTTGATGGCATCCTTCTTTTCTGTTGAATTTCAATTTGGAGATTATCACTGATTTTTGGAGTTCTTATGTTGCTACATGTTGAGGTAAAAATAGAAATAAAAAAAAATCAAATAACTCAATTAAATAAATATTAAAAGACCTCCACCTCTCACGTAAATTTGTATGTACAGGGTGTAACATAAAAGTTCATCACATTTCAATCGTAAATAGCTCAGCAACCATTGGTCACAAGTCAATGAACCTCACACCGTTTGAAAGAAGGGAACGTCAAGTTTTTGTTCAATGCCAGTAGTAGTCTCTACGGTGCATCTGGAAGACATAGGGAGGTCCCGTCAGTTACTGTTAAGATGGCGAACACACAACCTTTTTGTGGCCACCTTGATCCCCAGACCTCACTGTTTGTGACTTCTTGTGGGAATATGTAAAAGACCATGTTTATGTGCCCCCTTTCCGGCAAATTTGGAGGAGCTAAAAACTCGAATAACAGTCGCCACTCGTGAAGTGACTCCAGATATGCTTCAGCAGGTATGGGAAGAATTTGATTATTGACTAGATATGTGCCATTCAGCAGCAGGAGGACACATTGAGCACTTATAAATAAAACTTAAGATTATTATAAACATTTTAATATGTTGCCCATCTCTGTATCTGCATTTTTTTAAAAAATATAGATTTTTGAGATGTGATGAACTATTTAGTTACATCCTGTGAAATTTCATGACATTTACTGCTTTCGAATGAAACACAACAATATGGATGTATTAGCATCATTTCATGTGGTCTGTCACTGTCATGTGACCTGCAGCATTCACACAATAATCTGATGTTGTATGGCAATCATGGTCCCTTCAGTTTCTCCAAAGTAATATCCATCACTCAACTAGAAGTTCAATGCTTTTCTGTATGCTTATGGCTGGTTAAAATAAGAAGGATGCCTATCCTGGAATTTCTTTCTGATCCATGATTGAAACTTATTGCATCCCTTAAAAATGTTTGTGTTCTGCACAGAGCCTAGATTTAATGGTGTGCATCTTAGAATAAATGAATTTTCTAATGCTACGCATCCACTGCCAAAAATATTCTAAAATTCAAATCGTTTGTGGTGTCCACTGCAGAGGAAAAGAACTAGTTTATTATGACGTCGTTTTTCATGTTTTCGCATCTCCTTCGTCATATTGTCCATTTTGTGATGTCATGGCTCCTTTGATCGAAATGGGCCGTCAGTCACGACTTACTATGTTTCAATGCCGATAAAACATGTTTTCAAAAGATAACTGTCTTCGGTCCGTAATATGCAAGAGGTCCGGTGTTTAATTTATTTCTTTTCTATATTTATTTCTAAACACCCTACAAAATAGGGTCCCATCAGAATGAAGTGAAGTGAGGGGATCTGCCACCATTTTAAACGAAGATGGAAATATCACGTGTATGACTCATTTGTCTTAGTTATGACGTCAATAACTAAGATGTTTTTTCCCTAACCTTTTTTTTATCTACGGTAGGTTAAATAACCAGGTTTTCTTTATAACTGGAATCTTTTGTAATGGACATCCACAGTTAACATGGATATTAAAGACCAGGAACTTAAATAACTGAGATATTTCTGCCAGTGGACGCTTAGCATATGTGGCTGAATCTGTGATGCAAAGTGATTGTCATTAAACCTCTAAACCAGGAAGGGTGATCCTTTCGATTGCCAGGGTGTTTTTTTTGTTTTATAACTAGTTTTTGTGTTTTCTTTTAAAGTCCTTCAATGCCTCTTTGTGTTCGATGTCTCCAAAGGAATAGGATAATAATGAGATGGTGCAAGTGTCGATAGCTTCATTTAGGTTTTTGGAAACTAATTTTTGGAATTTACATTTATTGTGGCCAATCATATAGCCATAATTGTCCTGTTGAATATACTTGAAAGTGCATTTAATGTAAGACAAAACCAGAGAGGGATCACTTGCTGTTGAAAATGTCCTGCTTTAAACACAAGTGCTAGAAATGCTGAAAGGGAATGGTGATATACGAGGCCTGTGAGAAAAGTATCCGACCTAATTTTTTTTTTGCGAAAACCTGATGGATTTGGATCGCGCGCGCTTGCATGAGCCGACCTTGAACCTTTGTGCGTATGTGTGAATTATTTCTCACCTCTCAATAGCGTCAGTTGCTGGCAATCAGCATTAGAGGGAGGTAGTGTGTTGTGCTCTCGTCGGTTTTTGATTTGAAAGAAAATGACGGAACGACTGGAGCAGCGTTAAATACTGCATCAAATTTTGCCAGAAACTGGGCGACAGCCAGGTGGAAACCATCCGTAAGATTCAGACTGCTTTCGGTGACGATGCTATGGGCATCACACAGATTAAGGACTGGTACAACCGGTTTAAAGACAGCTGCACGTCGGTGGAGAGCGAGCCACGCTCCGGTCGGCCATCAGCATGCCGAAATAACCAGGTCATTGCCAAAGTGAACGCTGTGGTGATGCGGGACCGTCGTGTGACTATCCGAGAAGTTGCGGAAGAGGTGGGCATCAGTACGTTTTCGGCACATTCCATTCTGACCGAAGATTTGGCCATGAAGAGAGTGGCGGCGAAATTCGTGCCGAAGCTGCTGACGGCGGAGCAAAAGCAACTTCGTCTTGACGTCTCACAGGACATGCTGGCCTCCGCAAACAGTGACCCCGACTTCATGAACACCATAATCACTGGTGACGAGTCCTGGGTGTACGGGTACGACCCGGAAACCAAAGCTCAGTCGTCACAGTGGAAGCATTCCTCGTCACCACGACCAAAGAAGGCCCGCCAAGTGCGCAGCAATGTGAAAGTGATGCTGACTGCTTTCTTTGAATCTCGGGGTGTGGTACACCCCGAGTACGCACCACAGGGTTAAACAATCACCAAAAAGTACTACAGGGATGTCCTCCATCGCCTCCGTAATGCAGTGCAGCGCAAGAGACCGCAGTTGTGGTCAACAGGCAATTGGCGCCTTCATCGTGATAATGCTCCAGCCCATTCCTCGCACTTGATTCAGACTTTTTTGGCGAAAAACCAGACTCCCGTGGTACAACAGGCTCCTTACTCTCCTGACCTGGCCCCCTGCGACTTTTGGCTGTTCCCCAAACTCAAGAGGCCATTGAAAGGAACGCGATTTCAGACAAGAGAGGACATTATGGCTGCAACGACAGCCGAGCTAAACTCCATTCCGAAAGACGCTTTCCAGGAATGCTTTCAACAATGGCGGCACTGCTGGGAGCAGTATGTGGAGTCCCAAGGAGACTATTTTGAGGGTGATTAGGTTTCCAATGCTCCAGGTGTGTAATTTTTTTTTTCCCGGCCAAAGGTCGGATACTTTTCTCACAGGCCTCGTATAAAATCTTTACTGTATGGACACATGCAAGGCTATACCTTCTCCTCCCTACAGTATAATGGGGATTGCCTTTCCACATGCTGTGTGTGCGTATTAATATCACGCATTCTGTTCAGAACACAGTCAATGGAGAAATATGTTTCCCAAATTGGAGCAACATCCCTGGTTTAAAATTGAAAATACTAGGGGCTATACTGCAAAAGAGTGTGGCCAGGGACTTGTAGATACTTGTAGAACTGATACATTACTACACAGTACAGTAAGGAAGTTAGTGAATGCATTCAAGCTGTTGCATAAGATTGAAGTGGTATCCTAACTCATGATGTACCCCACAAGAAACTATAAATGCTGCATACCATTATTATTTCTTATAACACAACCTTTGTAAAGCCCTGTTGAGGAAACTGCGTCACTTCCTCACCATTGCACCCATTATCCTCCACGACAATGTCTGTTGAGATGTGGCTGGTATTGTCTGTGATCTGAACTAAAATTTATTCTGGTTCTAGATCAAGCTGTAGACTGCTATGAATATGGAAAGCATACTTATGGGAATGTACATAACAATTCATAATCTCAGAGCTTTTTACTCTGATATTTATAAAATTAGCAAAGGTGGGGTTGGGAAGCGCTGTACCATCCTCTGTACTCTCCAGATCTTAGCCCCTGTGACTGTGATTTATTCTTGAAACTGAAGGAATCCCTGCATGGCATTAGTTTCCACACGGTTCCTAGTGTTATATATGCAGTCTACCACTCGATTCATGACATTAAGCAGTCTTTGATGGAATTATGAAGCTATCATAGTGATGGGAAAAAATCATGGCCAATGCTGGGGGCTGTATTGAGGGATTGTAAAAGGGAATCTGTGGCTTGCCTTTTCTGTGTTAATCTATATCACTGTGATATTGTAAATTTCCAACCTTTGTAATTGGTCATTCAAGATGGTTTCAGTGTTTAGTGCAAAGTAAAATATAGCTCTCCAATTCAATATTGTACCTTTTGTGATGAGTGTAGGATGTATTTTATGAAGTGCAGTGTAATATAAGCCATGAATGTGATATTGATCAATACAATCTGCAAGGGAGTGTTATTATTGTGCATTTGTCATAGGATGACATTGTTTATCAGGAGTGGTGCTCTAAAGCTCATACCTTTTCTGTGGAATACCTTTTGTTGCTCAGAATGTTTATTATTTTTATATGTATGTGCATAGATTTTGTTTGTAATAAAGCTGTTATTATTTTGTAAAGTGTAGGGAGGACTTAATATGTCTATAGTGTGTGGAACAGAAGTGTTATGTTTATGTTCGTTGGAAAGACCAAACTTGAAACAAGTCTGGAAGTGAAGTCCCAATGCTGACCCAAATTAAGGCCAACCCCAAAGGGCTCGAGTGAAGGGACGTGAAAATTTGTGTCATGTGAGTATTAATGTCTGAGTGTAGGAATTTCTTACAGTATGGCATGTGCTTAAGATTGTGGGTTTCTGAATGATTTTATCTTTATATCAAGTGATTTTGTCAGTACATGTCTTTTGTAAATTGTATGTATTCGTGATGGACATCAGTTACGTAGGTGACTTTGTTTTCTTATCTATTAATGTAATTTCTAGTTTGTTATAAGGGAGAGTTTTGTCAGTGATTATAGCGCTGTCAAAATATAGTTCATATGTGGTGTTCTCTAAGACCGTGTCTGGGATATATTATGGAGTGTTGATGTCCTTCAGCTTGTGCATTTTAGCTAAGTGTATGATGTTGGCTACCTGGTTATATCTGTATAAATAATCTGTGTGTGTGAGTAATTTGCAACTGGATATGACATGTTGGATGATTTCCTGTGTGATATGGCATTTCCTGCAAGCCCCATCATTTGAATGTTATTCTTAAACTTTTTATTATTATTAATATTGTGGAAAATCTTACATTAAAGTCACAGTCATAAAACTGATTAAAGGCTTAGGTCGAAGGATGTAAGAACTAATAATGTAGAACCTGAGGATAAAGCAGTTCGGAGAAAGGTGTTTATTTGCAAAGCAAGTGCTTAAATCAGGCAAGTTCTAAATTTCCAAGTATTGCCCTAAGGGCTCCTACAACAATTGTAGTGACTACAGTAGTCTATTTCCACAAGCGTTCAGTTTCTATTTGTAAGTCTTGATATTCTGTGATCTTCTCTCGTTGGCTGTTTTCAATCTGTGCATCACTTGGCATTGCAATATCAATGAGTTATATGTATGTCTTAACCACCTCATTTTCAGAACTTTCTTGATTTGATGTTCCCAGTGATTTTTTTCCTTTCAAATCCAAATTTTGGCAGAATTTCTGATATGGCATTGCAAAGAGTCTCTAGTATCTTGTTACATCCACTGATTAAGTGGTCGACTGTTTCATCCTTCTCATTGCAAAGTCGGCATTTACTGTTTTGGTTATAAGCTGAATTTTTGCACTCATTCAATTTGATAGAGCTTGTTCTTGAGCTCCCAAAATGAATTCCTAAGCTTCTTTATTCAACACCTTTGCTCTTAACCAGCTGCTCGTAAGTTTTTGATCGGCTTTTCCCTCTGTATCCTTCATGTGGCTTGCTTTTCCAGTTTTTCCACTCGTATTCGATATTTTCCATTCTTCTCTTCAAGAATTCCCCCGATTAAATTTTTTAGCAATGGCTCTTCACTTTTCCTGATGTAATCATTCAAGCTATGCTTTTCTTCCTCCACAGTCTGTTTCACTTGCAGGAGTCCTCTGCCACCATCATTTCATATTAAATATAACCTGTTAACTTTACTATTTTGGTGTAAGACCCGATGCATTGTTGTTAGTTTTCTAGTCTTTCGGTTGAGTTCGTCAAGATCCAACTGAGTCCAGTTGATCATGCCAGCAGAATATCCTATAAGGGGTACTGCTCAGGTGTTAATTGCCTTTATGATTTTTCACCACGTAATTTTGACTTCAAAATTTTCCCCACACATTTTATTTATTTGGCCGAAGTGGCCTCTTGACTTGGTTGTACCATGAAGTCAGAAGCTTCCAAAATTCTTTAATATTTACATCCTTGTTCAGGTGCCATTGCCTTTATGAATTCTTCATTGCCCAATTCTATTCCTTTGTTTTCAACGACTTTATCTGCCTTAACGGCAATAGTGGCACATTTGTCAGTACCAAACTGCATTCCAATGTCCTCCTAAATTCTCTTGTACTTTCTAGCAAAGAGTTCAGTTCAGATTTCGTTTTTCTAAACAGTTTCAAGTCATACTTATAAAGGAAATGTGAAATTATCATCAATGGGATTATCGATAATATGAATACCGTAATTTTCCGGATATAATACGCAGGGAAATAAAAATAAAAGTTAAAAAAAATCAATACTACTTATTATAAAATGTAAATATTACTTAATATTCTGATAATAAACGCAATGAAGATACAATTTAAAAATATATATATATATATACATTTTGGAGGGGGGAGGTCTGGAGGGGGGTCAAAGTGGGGAAGGGGGTGCGTATTATATTCCAAAAATTACTGTAGTAATGGTGATAATGAATAACCTTGGAAAATTCCACGCTTTATTTCTACATCTCCAAATTCTTCATCATTAGCCAGCAGCTTAACTTGTCAAATTTAATTGCAGTTTATTATTATTGTTGTTGTTTGAAGAAACCAAACTCTGATCAAGTCTGGAGGCAAAGTCCCAGATACAGACCCAAGAGAGGGCCAAGCCCAAGGGACTCAAATGCAAGGAAGGGGAAAATTACATGCTCGTGAGAGTATTGATTTTTGGGTGTAGGAATTTTCTTACTATGTGACACATATTTAGAATTGTGGCTTTCTGTAAGATTATTATTATTATTATCATTGTTTGGGGAAGCCAAACTCGGATCAAGTCCGGAAGCCAATCACAGAGGCGGACCCAAAAGAGGGCCAAGCACAGAAAGCCCAAGGGACTCAAATGCGAGGGAGGGAAAGTTATGCACTCGTGGGACTGTTGTGACAGGTGTTTAGAATTGTGGCTTTCTGGAAGGTTTTGTATAAGTGTGGGTTTAAATTTAGTGTTGACAGGCTTTTGTGTAGCGAGCGTGGAATAACCCCAGTGGCAGAAAGAATGATAGGAACAATGTGTACTCTGTTAACTCCCCAAAGGCGTTTTATTTCATGTGCAAGATTCGTACATTTAGTGATTTTTGTCGGTGTATGTCTTTTGTAAATTGTGTGTATTGGGGATGGAGATATCAATTATGTAAGTCACTTTGTTTTGCTTATCTACTAGTGTAATGTCTGGTCTGTTATGAGGGATAGTTTTGTCAGTGATTATAGCTCTGTCAAAATATAGTTTATGTGTGGTGTTCTCTAAGACAGTGTCGGGGATATATTTATAGTAAGGAGTGTGGATGTCCATTAGCTTGTGTATCTTAGCTAGATGTTGATGTATGATGTTGGCTACCTGGTTATATCTGTGTAAATAATCTGTCTGCGTGAGTATTTTGCAACTGGATATGACGTGTTGGATGGTTTCCTCTGCGATATGGCATTTCCTGCAATACCCATCAGTCGAATTGATAATGTTTTCTGTAGCTTTTAGTGTTAATAACCTGGTCTTGTATGCCAATCATGGTTCCTTCAGATTCCCCAAAGAGACTCCCTTCACTCAACCAAAAGTTCGACGCTTTTTTGTCGACGTGTGGCTGGTTGAGGTCAGAAGGATGTCTACCGTGGAGTTGCTTTCCGAGCCATGATTGAAGTTTAGTGCATGTTGTAGGAATGTTAAGGGTGTTCTGCATGCTGTTCAGATTCAGAGGTGTGTATTTTGTATCAGCCATGCAGACTGCTTTGTGTAATGGTGATGTTGCATGTTGTTTAGAGTGAAAGAATTCTCTGAGTGACTGAGTCTGTTTCTGGTGTAGATCTGTTATGTCAACAAGACCTCTGCCTCCCTCTGAACGAGGCAGAGTGAGTCTTTCAATAGCTGCGTGTGGATGGTGCTTTCTGTGCTTTGTAAGCAGTTTATGTTGTTTCCTTTCAAGTCCCTCAAGATCTGTGTGTGTCCACTGTATAACTCCAAAGGAGTAGGAGAGTATTGGCGTGGCATAAGCATTGATGCCCTTGATTAAATTTCTGGAATTTAAATGCGTTTTAAGTATTGTCTCTAGCCTATGAAGATATTGTTTAGTGAGTGTATTCTTTATGTGTTTGTGCTCCAGAAGCTTGGCTTGCTTAAATCCTAGATATTTGTAAAATTCGTAATTTTCCATAGCAGCAATGTGATCTGGTTCATCTAATGTGAAGCCCCCTTCCCTGAGTACTCCATTTTCAATGTGAATGGTTTTGCATTTGTCCAACCCAAAAAAAAAAAAAAAAAAAAAAAAAAAAAAAAAAAAAAAAAAAATTATTATTATTATTATTATTATTACAAACATGTATATTACTCATGCATGTGCTTGCATTATATTAGCATCATGTTACATAAATTTCAACTTAAGTATGAGATTACATTAGCACCTACATTATGTAACTCGTGTAGTAATTTGCTTTTACAGTTTAGATTACTAGTTTAGATTAGTAGTAATTTGGAGCCTTCTATCATTTGCTTTTACAGTTCTGCTAATAGGAATGAGATGAATAGACTGTTGTTTTTTGGCTAATGTGTTTAGCACTATCTGTGATTTAATCTTCACCCCTTAAACTTTTTATATCTGAGAAGAAAAAGAAGTAGCATCAAGTTTCGGCCATCTTCAAGCTATTGCTAGTTACCTGTAAACTTCCAAGTGCTTTTCTTCCAGCGAGTGTTAGTTATATGCATACAGAATAAATAGAACTATGGTCTCTGTTGAATTCAAGCAGGGAACTCAGGCTTGTGGCATTTTGAGCAACGGGCGAATGTGAAGTCAAGCAAATCAGCTATTGAAATCTTTCAGATGATTAAACATAGCAAGCGGCTATTACTAAACGGCAACATCCTTACTTATTGGTTGATCCTTGTCCAAGAAGAATTGGCATGGCCACAGGTTATCTTTTGCCAGCCTCCATGCTCACCTGATCTCGGACCATGCGATTTCTTTCTCTTTGCCTGCATGAAAGAAAAGTTGTCAGCATTACTGAAGAGATTGTCACTGCCACAAGAGCAGCCTTACAGGACATTTCTGCCAATGCCTTTCAGCAGTGGATGGAAACAGAAGCATATGGTGTGATAATTTTTAAATAATGGTCCACAAACCTAATGACTGTAATAGAATTTGTGATCAAGTTACCAATTCATTTACTGTGAACAATCTTGAAGTTGGTTGGGTGTTATACTGATATTTAGTATGAATTAGATTGAGACCTTAAAATAGTGCATATTGATGATGATGATTTATTAGTTTTATTCCCATGTTTATTCCGCCTTCAGCTGGATGCAGATTTATATTGATTAGCATGAAATATAGTATATTATTAGCAATCATTTGATCTCTAGATGAATAAAATTTTCTACACATTGTGGGATGTCCTTATCAGTAATTTAATGAATTTTAAACTGATTAAGATTAGACAATAAGATTAAAATGAATTTAGCAAAACTTAAACCACAAAGTTGAAATACATTGCAAGTTGCAGGAATAGAAGTTTTTGCAGATGGTATCCTCTGCTTTGAATCTTTAACTAAAAATCTAATACTATAAGTTTCTTTCACAAATCACATACAGTGCTCCCTCTATATAACGAGACTCTACATAACATGAATGAGTCTGCAGTTTTTATTTTCTGGAAAAAAAATTCGTTATATGGACTTGCCATTTAAGAATTCTTTATATCTTTCTGTCTTTCTTTCTTTCTTTCTTTCTTTTTTTTTCTTACTTATTGCATGAAACAGTTATAATATTTTAAACTAATATAAATGATGCACACCTCAAGCTATTAATTTGATATTACATTTAAGAGGAAAAAAAAAAGATTATGAATAAACACTAAAAATTTTTTAGAAGTAGTAATCTCCATTAAAATACATCCAGGCCTAGGAAATGTGATGCTTGTATTATATGATTTTTACATAAGAAATTGTTGATTCACGTGACATCAAAAAATCCACATACAGCGATCACTTATGTGACTGACTGTGACTGGTAAGGAGGCTTGCTAGTCTGCTGCATAATTTTATACAATTTCATTTTGTCATTTTTTTCACTTTTTTTTTTATTACATTTTACATCCTATTATATTTCCTTACATGTATGTTGTTTTCACCTAGCATAATTTATAATGAGATTGTGATGGCATTTTAAAAAGTTACACAAGTAGCATCGAAATTTTATACATCTTTTAGGTAATTTGCACACTATAACCCATATAACGTTATTTTGCATGAAGTTAGCCAACTTTGCAACAATATTACAGTGGGGTCCACTGTATCAAAGTTTCTTTTCCAATTTAAATTTTCATTTTTCTTAATTTTTAATTCCTAATTTTTCTTAATACAATTATATGAAAATTAATATTAAAGAAAACTCATTAACAAAACATGAAAGGAATAAAAAGAATTTTTTTTAAACCTTTTTACTAAATTATTCCTCAAGAATAGTCTTCTGTAAGCAGTTTTATGAGTATATTTCATGGCTTTGAATTGATGATTATTACAAAACATTTTTCAATAAATTTAATAAAACATTTATAATTTACCTATCTAATTACAATGTAGTGTTTCTAATTAAGGGACTTATGATAAAGTATTTTAAAAAAACAAAGGAAAGGATTTTTTTTTTAAATTTTTTTTTTTTATCAAGTTATAGAAAATTTCTATCTTATTTTTTCTATCCTTATCTGAATTTACAAGATTTCCCCCCCTTTTTTTTTCTTCAAATAATGTAAGTGTAATATTCTGTCTTATAATAACTTAAATGATTTTTATTGGCCTTCTGTTATGGATAAGTTTAATTTCATTATTTATTGGCTCTTATGCACCTATTTCTGCTTCTACAAACTCACTGTTCCGCATAATGGTATCTAGGGCTGAAAGTGAGACTCCATGCCCTCTAATGCTTTCAGGTCGGGACGGCCGCAGTCCTCCAGATGCCCGTCCTCTCAAGGAACAGGTCGAGGAAAGTCTGAAGAGGGCAGCAGTACAGGTTCTGAAGCATAGCCTATCAATCCGAGCTGCTTCAAGGCACTTTGGCATACCATACAAAGCTTTACATCGTTACGTCAACCGCATCGAACAAGGGCTTGAATCTTTTCCAACATCCATCACGGTTGCTGCTTCAAGAAGCAGCCCAAATATACGAGAGGCAACTTTTTGAACAATATGGACCTAAAGATAATTTTTTCTTGAATAGGACTGTTTATAATGATATTTTTTGGAGGGTTTTTTTTTCCTTTATTTTTCTTATTTGTTTAATTAATTGCTTTTTTTGACTTCAGAGTACCGTCCATTTTATTTATTTTGAAGTAATCACGGGATTTTCATATAAGCCATTGTTTAAATATTTTGAAAGCGTGGATTTAGTTTAAAACCACATTGGAGGTGTAGAATAAGCTTCTTTATTTATGTTTATTTTTGATAAGTTTTAAACTTTAGAAAATAATTTCTGTGATATTTTTTTTACTATCTTTAAGGGTTTGTAACATACAAAAAGAAAAAAAATCTTTCAAACTTGTTTCTAAACATGTATCCGATAATAGATTTTCCATAATTAAAAAGAAGAAGAAAAAAAAAAGAAAAAAAAAGGGCTCACATTGCATACTTAATTTGTTTTCACTTCTTTACAAATAAACTGTTATTCATTCATCAAGAAAATCTTCTGTAATTTATGTAAAATAGATAGTGCATTTCTATATTTTAAATATACATTAAAAGATTAAACATATCATTTTTCCATGAAATAAACTTTTAAGTAATCATACATAAGTAGTGTGATTAATTTCCAAATACTATTTAATAAACATGTAAACATGTATTAAATTTAATTGTATATAGATTCTGATTACATTACATTTTTTTATTCTCTCAATAACAGTAACTCATACTATGTGAATGCTTTAGTCACACATTTTCAGTATTTTTGTCTCTTATCTTCGTTTATTAAATCTGTGAAAATGTATTTGAGAAAAATTACAGAAAATTAAAGAATTTTAATCATTGGAAAGTTGCTTTGTTCTTCCACTTTTAACATTATTTCCTTGAATCAGGTTTTCCATTGCACGTAAGGTCAAATAGTGGGCCTGATTCGTACATTATTTCATCTTACAGATCTATTGGCAACTTTTCTTTGGGGCAAGGATCGCCGCTCTTTTCCTTTCAGAGGTAAAGAAAGCGTGCGAATGGCAGTGGAAGCAGTACTGAAGGACAACATTTCTTTTCGAGAGGCTGCACGTCGCTATGGAGTGAACCATTCAACAGTGTACAACCATGTCAAGTTTGCTCGAATGAGGCATGCCAAAATGTTTGGTAAACCGACTGCTGTTCACCATCAGAAAACACCTTCACAAGTTGATTTTTGAAAAAAAAAATAATAATAATAATAATAACTATCAGAACAAAATATCAAGGTTGTTTCATGTCATGTGAACTTGGAACAATTTTATCCAGCCATATACAAAAATAATAATAAATAAATAAAAAAAATATTGTAGATGAAAAGGAAAATAGTAGTATATTTTGAAAGATGAACAGTCATTGTACATTATATGGAAAAGCTTCTGTTTATATAGTAACAAAACAAAGATAAGGAAACCTTGCACTTCAAAAGAAAATATTAAACTTTGTAAACCAAGTAGATTAATTTCACAACAAATTTAGATGAACAACGAAGATTTAACATTGCATCTTAATTGATGTTTTTTTAAAAAAAAAGGAAAAGGTTATACATTAAAAAGATGTCCTAAATTAGTGATTGTTGTACTTAATTTTGAAGTAAAATTTTATAGTTGAAATAACGAAAACCCTACTTAATATTTTGATTCAATATAAATGTATTTTTAGTTCTAGTTTTTAGTTTTTCAGAACACTCAAGATGCAAAAGATAATTGCTAAAATTCTTTACCGTGAGAATTAAAATGGTTTACATTCACCAAATTTTTCTTAAAGATTGGTTTACAAAATAATTGGTTGTTATACTTTTAATTGAGTATATACGCATTTTCTTTTTGATATATTAAGGTTTACAAATTATATTTTTAATATGATTTCAGTAATAATTATAAAAGAGTTGAGTACTTTTGTACTGCCTAAACTTAGGAATAATAATAAATTTTTGTATGTTTAATTAATGCCTTCATATTAAACCTGAAAAATTAATGTATTTATTTTAAAGAATTAGATTTAAAAAAAATTAACTGTACAACTATAGCAATTTTTGTAATGTATTTGCTTGATGAAATGCTTTATTTTCAGTGTATATCTTGCATGATTGAATAAAAAATTATGTTGATATTTAAAGTGGGTTGGGTTTTTAATTTTTTCCCTTCAAAATTTTGATTTTTATTGTATATTCATATTTTTGTCTTTTCTTATTTAAAAAATAAAACAAGTTAATTCATGACTTAAAGACCTAACTGGTTGTTTTAAATGTATTCCTAGTTGAATAAACAGTGCTACGAGGGTAGTCAAATGAAATCGATCGTTGAGGAATTGCAGACAAAGGAAACAATATAATCTGTCAGTAGTCTCTGCCATATACTATCATTACCTTCTACACTTCGAAACGATGGCCAATAGTGATATAGTGGCGTAAAAGTAGGAGCGAAGCCAGCTTGCACTGCTGCCTTTGCAAGTCCTTTTAAGCTCTCTCTCTTTTTTTTTTTTTTTCCATTGGGCCAAGAAGATAAAATTTGTATGAGAAGACAGAGACTGTAGGGTGGATATTCTAAGGCCTTCCATTGAGGCGTGCCAAGGGTATTTGTGGCATCCATTGTGCACATACTTTACAGTACTGCAAGTCAGAAGAGCGACCTCTGTGATCTATCTGTTGGCTTGAAAAAGCTCATTCACCTTTGCAGTAGTCGCTGGATTGATGACATGATGTGCTTGGCCAGACCTCGGGTCATCTTCAAAGATGTTTGCACAGAACGAAATCGTGCAGACCATATTCTACTTTGACTTATTCAGACAGTTCTCCCCATAAACAGCACTCAATGGGTCAAAAATAGAATGATTTATTGTTGTTCTTGCTTGGGCGATTACATCTTTCACACTTCACTGCTGCCCAGGCCTTCAAAATTGGTACTGCTGCCAATTGTTGCGTGCGTCCATTGCACTGGATTAATGCTACTAGCCTATCATCCGGTTTTCGCTGGCGGTATTCCTGCTCGGTGCTACAGGCTTCCGATCGTTTTCATTTGACTGACCTTCGGAAAATTATTTTAATTGAAGACTCCAGCGATGAGACGTGAATTTCCCCTCTACTCCTAATGTTAATGCTTTTTTTAAAGCATTGTACTGGAAATTAAACACATGAATGCATGATCGCGAAGTTTTTTTTTCTTTGTTTTAATTTAATTAAGTAGGGGATTTTTCTTTACTTTTTTTTTTCCTTTTGTTTTTGTTTTTTTTTTCTTTTGTTTTTTCCCGTCATCTTTTCCTGATCTCCCTTATTGCCTATCCATCTTGCAGGTGGTGCCATTGTCGGATCCAACACTACCAATTCTTCCGTTGTTACTCCTCGTCGCCGATATTTTAGGGGAAGTGACAACATTCATCAAGCTGTGGACGCAGTGCTTAGATACCACCTCTCTTTCCGCGAAGCTAGCCGTCTATATGGCATTAGTCACATGACTATATATAATCATGTCAAAAATGTTATCAACGCCTTAAGAAGTAGAGCCCAAATCGAGCTTCATTAGAACATGCAGAAGTTACAGGGCAGGGAAATGGTAGTACAGATCGACAATCTCTTATCCGAAATTCCATGAAGCGAAATTTTATTTTGAAAAACAAAATTATATTTTGCATAGTTTTTATCAGATTTCTGTAGGCTGAAAAAATTAATCAGTGAATATATTGAATGTGAAAATTCTAATTTAATGGAGGATGTAAGAGCAAAATACCCTGAACGAATTTAGGTTGGTTTTTACAGGGTGTTTATGAATTCCATTGCCAGACTTAGAAAGGTGGTAGGGAAGGTCAAGACTAACAACCATTCCGAATACCATTTTTCCCACAAAAACGTTGTAAACGAGTTAAAAAGGTGTAAATATCCCGACCAACCCTGTGAATGCTGCACTGCACTGCACCCGCAGAGCTGCATGCAAAGCAAAAAATTAGCAACGAAAGCACTAATTGGTGAATCATGACATGCAGCTCCGGACAATTTATTTGTTCAAATGCAGAAACGGTTAGTACAATGTTACATTGAACAATTACAGAACTGTTCGAAGTGGCGACCCTGGACTGTGATGTACGTCCTGTCGCACTCTCTCAAACTCTTCTGGTTTTTGCTGAACCTCTCTGCAGGCGTCAAAGATTCTTGCTCTCAGCTCGTTAACATTGGCTATTGGAGTAACATAAACCAGGCTTTTCAAATGACCCCATAAGAAAAAGCCCAGCGGCGTTAAATCCGCTGATCTCAGTGGCCAGTTAATGGGCCACCTCTACCTATCCAACGTTGAGGGAAGGTTTGATCGAGAAACTCACGCACGGCCCGGGTAAAATATGCTGGTGCTCCATCATGCTGCAACCACATCTGCCGTCTGATTTCCAAAGACACATCTTCCACCAGTCCAGGCAGGATATCTTGAAGAAACGTGAGGTAATGCTCTCCATTAAGGTTTGGAGGTAGTACATGCGGTCCGATAATCTGGTCATGTAGAATTCCAGCCCAAATGTTGACATGAAAGCGTTCCTGATGGCTGGAGATGTGTGTGGCTTGAGGGTTATGTTCATCTCAACTGTGGCTGCTGTGGCAATTGAACATGCCCTCCTTGATGAATCGTGATTCATCCGAAAATAACACAAGTGTGCCGAATGCAGGATTGTTAGTAACACTTTGAATATACCATTCAGAAAATTCCACGCGTGGTTCATAGTCTCCACGTCGCAAAGCCTGAACTTTCTGTTTGTGATAAGAATGTTCCATACAGTCGTGTGATTGATACCCATATCATGTGCAACTGCACGGGTGCTTGTGCATGGCTTATCTGCAAATCTTTGCAGCACGTCCTCTTCGACATGTCGTGTTCCCACTGTTCTTGGAGAACCAGCGCCATGCTTGCTGGGCAGAAATTGTCCCGTTTCCCGTAAGCGCCGGTCAATCGCCACAAATGTTGCACGACAAGGATGCCGTCTAAGAGGGAACCTCTCGCGGTAGAGCCTTGCAGCTTCTCGTGCATTGCCACAACAGATGCATGTCTGCCATCTCTCCATACGTGAACTCATTCATGATGAGATCTTTGCAGGTGTGCTGCATCTGCTTGTACGTACTTCACGGACTCTACCTGGTCACCTTCGATGAGGAATGTGATCACCCTTGCGTTCTTATTCACCAGTTAGTGCTTTCGTTGCTAATTTCGTGCTTTGCATGCAGCTCTGCGGGTGCCGTGAGCGCAGCATTCATAGGGGTTGGTCGGGATATTTACACCTTTTTAACTGTTTACAGCGTTTTTGTGAGAAAAACGGTATTCGGAATAGTTGTAAGTTTTGACCTTCCTTACCACCTCTCCAAGCCTGTCGCGCTTTTTGTAGAATGGAGGATCAATGAGTTAACTATGCTACATAATAAAATGCGTGTGTCAAGCAATTTAAATTTAAACACAACAATAACACATGACGCATTAATCTATTTTTTTTTATATGTATGTTGCAGACACATAGCGCAATTGGACACTTCGTAAAATGTCCAGACACTTCGCGAAGTGTCCAGTTGCATTGGACACATGCTGTAATTAGGTAGAATTACAGTATCTGTCTGGACACTTCATGACCGATACAGTAACGATGTAAAATCCCTTGCAGGAAAATTTTAGCTATCGCAATGACAAAAAACTGTTTTAATATTTGCCATGAAAATTGTTTATGCTTCCTTCTTGCTTCAATTTCTTTGAATAATCATTTTAGTTTCCGTTTATTAAATTTTTCACATAGAATTTTGTTTTTGAGATTGTCATCTATTTCACAAGGTAAAACCAAATATATTACAAGAAATTTATACCATAACTATTCAAAAAGTTTTACTTTGCATTAATATTTATTTATACAATTACATTTTTTTAATTTTATAAAAACTAAAATAATCATTGCAAAAAATTGTTGAAATTTATGACTAATAACTAAACCATTTTTTTGAAAATAATATATAAAATAAATTCGTATAAAAAATTTTAAATTTCAGTTAATTATAATATGGCAAATATTAATATATATACATAAAATCCTTTCTTAATTAATATAGGTTTTTCTTCATACATGTTCGGTTTTAAAACTATATAACCTCAGGTATTTTGCTATTTGATCCTGCCACATTTTCTTAGGCCATCTTCCTTCGTGCCCAACCAGCTTTGCAGACTTACAGATTATTATACATTTCTCTTTACTTCTCACACATACCTCTTTCATTCGGAACACGATCCCATCTGTTTCATCAGCAATAGTTCTCATGCAACATCTATTTCCGTATATTAACGTTGGTAGCAATATCCATTTCCATATATTAAAATGAACCTCTTGTATTTCTTAACATTTTCCATGAAACATTTTTCTTGTATTTCCTAATATTTAATAATGAAACGTTTGATCGATAAGATATTGGCTCAGTTTTTATTTATCCCACCTGTTGCCATCCCCTCCGTGTGGTCAACACCACTCCGAAAATTGTAAAATTCTAAATTCCAAAATGGATCTCGTCTAAGGGTTTCAAATAATGGATTGTCGTCCTGTATATCCAAAACTTAACAAATTACCTGAAAGAATTATATGGAAATGAAACTGTTAGTATTAAAAATATTATGGAATAAACTTATGTAATTAGCAGTTAATTAGAAATATTAATATGATGATGAGTAAGTCTAGAAGTAAAAATAATTTCGTTTAAAAACTGTATACCAATATATCCGAAAAGTACATTAAAACATACCAAAAATGAAGCTAATTGTAGAGTTTTACCTACTGAAAGAGCAGGCAAAAATTTCCTAGAATTTTTGTGAAAAAACACTGTAATGGTAGGATATATCGCAGCGCTTACCTAATCACTTTCAAAGTAGGACCCTTGTGCACTCGCACACGATCCTGCCGTTCTTGGAAACACCGGCGGAAGGCTTGCTTTGGAACTTCGAAGTTTCGTCTTCGCATTCGATTTCATCTTCTCCATGGTTACGAAACGCGTCCCATTGAGGTACATTTTCAGAGCAAGAAAACAGCAAATATTGCTCGAATTGCCGCACAACAATGAGGATGTTAAATGACCATGCTTCGAACTGCTTATGTCTTCTTTCTTTTCTCTTCCTCTATTATTTTTTCAGTGATGAGGATATTAAATAACCATTGGATCTATTTGAAATACTATAACCTAAAATAAGGGATCAGTCTATTCAGGCTTTCCCCCCCTCTGAACTGCAAAACTTGTCTTTAGAAATACTTATATATTCAGTAACAGTCTGTCGTTGAATAACAAGCACATAAACTTGATGTTCGCATGCGGTTCTAATTGCCACGTTGCGCCAAATGACCAATACTCGCATTTAAATGGAGCGAAACAGGCATTCCTACCACAAATTTGCGCGCACTATCTTGTCTCTCTTCTCCGTCTATATGGGAATTCCGGAACTTTTTGACTGCCCTTCGTATTTCAGTGTTTTTATTTAAATGAAATTTTGGGCTCGTTTTAAAATATAGCCGTCGTGTTTACGCATCTTTATTGTTAATGTTCATGTGTTTTCTTTTTTTATTTTTCAAAAAAAAAAAAATTCTTTTTCATTCTGTCAGTATAAATTCTGTCATAATGTCATAAGCACATTCATTTTAAAAATATAAGTATAGAGCTGATTTCAATGTGAAAAATTGTAAATTTAAGTTCTCTGTTTCTAATTTATTTTTTTTTAATATATCTTGATGAAGTAAATCTTTGGTATTACTCACCTCCATATCTATAATATAGATTTTAACTGAGAATCCAGAATTTTAGGCATATAGACTGCCTAATGAATTTCGCACTGTATACACTAATTCAGTATTATTTTTAAACCACCCATAAATTAGTTTTATTAAAGTTATGTTTTTTCATCATGATAATATCAGACCATTTCAGTAATTTGATTTCTTTTTTAAGTGATGGAAGTTGTAAATTTTGTTTTCGTAGAAATGTATTAACTTATTATCTTGGTTTAAAAGTGTACCTGTTTGCATTGGTGAAAACTTATCTTCATTTTTACGAATTACTTAAGAAGTAAGTATATTATGTATGTATTTTTATTAATTCATTTTCAGGATATATCATTAAAAGTACCATATTAAATTTTTTTTATTTTTGACTGACTGGTGTTGCCTAATATTTTCCAAAGGAAAAATAATGAAAGTATTTAATTCGAGGAAACAGGTGATGGCCTAGTTAAAAATTCATTTTTTTTAATATTCATCTTTTGATTTGAGATATCAACTGTGCATCAGCAAAAAAAGAAGACTGGAGTTAAGCCTTAAAAATGTAAGGGGTTGTTTCAAAATTCTAATTTTTAACAAGCAATATTAATCATAGTCTATTGAAATTTGATTATTTAGAACTTAATATGAATAAATCTATTGCCTAATGTTGCATTTATGTTCTTTAAATTCCATGTACATCCCATGATTTTGGACTGCAAAATATAAGTAAGTAATTTAAATATTATGATAAACAAGGAAATTACAAGGATAATAATCCTACAGGATACCCAAGAAGTCGGAATCACAAGAAATTTTATAGAACACGTAGGAAAATATGAGGGTTGTTTTTTAAGTAAGGTCCGTTTGTAAATATCTTCGGAAGTTTCGCACACTCGTAGCAGCACGCATGCGCACAGACTCCTAGCATCCCTCGTGCAGGCAAAGACCATTTATAGCCGTGGCATCGGTGTCTGTGCATCTCAATATGGGTAAGAATTCCTGAATTGGACCCCTCAAAAACAAATATGTCGTGAAATTTAAAACTTTTATTATAATTTGATAGTACCTAATGGAGTATTGAAATTCCCAAAATATTTTTGAAAAATTTCCATTTGTTATAAAGTTATAACCATATACATTTTTTTGATACTTTTTGTTTAAAAAGTCATATCTCAAGCTAATTTTTTCAAATCTCTTTGAAATTTTAAAGATAAAAAGTAAAACGTATATATTTCAAAATAAAACATAAAAGAATGAGAAAAAAAATTTAAAAAATAAAGTTTAAAAGTTTAAAAGAAAAAAAAAAATTTTAATAAAAAAATGAATATTTTTTTAATGTTCTCAATCGATTTCAACAATTTTGAAAAAACATATTGAATCTGTATTTATTAACCATTTAGAATTTGAAAAAAAAAATTGTTGATCTCTGTTTTTACGCAAATGCCATCAATTTTTGTCAAGCTATTCAGCTGTACCACTGGGCTGCTAAGCAAGTAACTCTTCATCATTCAATATTCACAGCAATAGGAGGGAGCTTCCCTGTAAAGCAACTGTTTTAAGCACTTTCTGTTGCTGTCAATAGCTTTACTTGCTTAGCAGTCCAGTGGTACGATTGAGAAAAATTCATGGCCTTCGCGTAAAAATTGATATGCCTTCATATCAACTTAAGGAGAAGTTGATACTGGTGTCCAGTCCAAAAATAAAAATTTGGAGAAATCTTCCTATCGTTTTGGTTATATTTGAGAGCAACTGAAATTCAACTCATTCTATCGGCGATATCTTTCTGAATTTTCACGATAGTTGCTTGGGCTTTTTACAAAAGTAGCTCTATACATTTGGCTAATAAATTATGCAAGAAAACATTTTGGTAACGTTGCGCATGCGCAGATAAACACTTTTTAGTTAAAATGCTCATATTTCATCAAATATTAATATTTTAATATTCTGATTGCAGGGTGTTGTCTCTACTGTAGTTTGTCAAGTTTCCTGAAAATGACATTTGGGTTGAAAACTCTGCATGTTATAAACAAAAAAACTTACAAAAAGTTCTAATTTTTTTTAAAGAAACCTTTATATTTCCATGAATATACGTGCTATTCTCATATAAATGAACACAAATAAGTAAAAGAAGCCTCCTAATCATATGCTACAGCTACAACGCATTTCAAACTATTTTTTTACAGGGTGATCCCAAACACTATTTTGTTTGTTCAATTTGTTACTGGTCCCCTATTTGCCTTTGGGACAGATCTTTTGCTGAAATATATGAGGTGTAACATGCTCTTTACACCCCTGAAGTTTCAGGATTATTCGTGAAGTTTTTTTCTATATATTCGACAAAACGTCTAAATTGAAAGGTGTTCCTACAGTGCTGGACAAAACTTTGGCCGAATGGAACTTTTCATCTTTTTTTTATTTTAACACTTCTTAAATTTTGAAAAACTAATCAGTTTGGTACAATATAAATAAATAAACATTTGCTCTACAATAATTATGAAAAAAAAATACAAATCTTAGTTATTATAAAAAAAATATCAAAATCATGATGGACATAACTTTGGCCGACTTGTTTTACGTGTCACAAAACAACATAAAAAATGTTAACAAAAAAATCTTAATAGCGTATGCCTTTGCCCTTATTTTTTATTACGTCTACACATCTCTTGTGCATAGAATCAATTAGTTTCTGGCACATTTTCTGTGAGATTTGATTCCAACTTGCTTCAATCGCAACTTTTAAGTCATTTACTGAGTCAAATTCTTTTCCATCGTTGTACATGTATACCAAACGTACTAAATAACCCCACAGATTCTCTATTGGATTTAAGTCCGGTGACACTGCTGGCCAGTCCAGAACTTTTAT
>JAHWFO010010124.1:1780867-1803305 GCA_023313115.1 Rhysida immarginata
AGTTTTGTCCTTTTAGAAAAGATTATATAAAGTTATTAGAGATGACTGCAACTTTAGAAGTAAATGAAAATTCGCTATGATTGAACTCACCTGTAAGTCGGTTTGAATAAATCGGATACCTGCCAGATGGCTCCAATTGAATGCCTTCTTCAACTATGGAGGAAAAAACAAAAGTATTGATGCCTCAATAGGGGGAAAATGTGGTTTTTATTGATTCCTTAACCATATTATTCCAATGTTTCTTACCTGTCACTTCACAGCAGGACGGGATCTCCACAGCTGTTGTTAACCCTTGCATGTTATCGAATAACACTATTGATGTTACATAAAAAAGTTTGTATTATATTCAGCTTCATTCATTAAAATTTTCTTTTTTCTTTTTTTTTTTTTTTTTTAGATTATCAAAGAAGTACCTGTGGAGTGGAATGTATAATCCTCATCAAAAGAATTAGAAATGGGGTCCATCTGTGTTTGGATCATCCCATGGACTCTTTCACTTTCACTGGAGACCATATCTTTATTTTTCCCACCACCTGTTTTGAAGCGTTCCTTCCTCTCAGTTGCTATCTAAAAAAAATCAGTGTTTTTTATTTTAACATTTGATTTTCTCAATTTTTACTATATAGATTTGGTTAATTTTTAAATTATTTGAAAAAAAAAATATGTATGTCTAATTTATATTATGCACAAATAAAAATGTTTAATTTGAAAACTTGTATAATTTTTTTCTTCATCATTAGTGATCTGTGTAAAATATTCAAATAGAAAGTGTCATCAATATGTAATAAAATTTTTTTATGGTGGTCTTAAGTGAATGAAATGATTAACACCAATTTTCAATTACATTAGTTCAGAAATTTGAATCAAGGTATCCAAGATTATCTTTCTACTTTAAATTAGAAAAAAATTAGAATCCCACTAAAAAAATTTTAAAATGCAGTTTTGAAGTAAAATTAGCTAGACCACGTGTTCCATTACGATCCCCTAATTACAGCTTTTTGCATTTGCTTTGAAAAATAAATAAATATTTTGAAAACTGCGTTAATTATTTTGGAAACTGCGTTAATTATTTTGAAAATTGCGTTAAAGCAAATGAAAAAAGCTGTAATTAATTAATTATAAACAAACAAAATATTGTACCGACAATAAATTAAATAAATTATTATTATTATAATTAAATAAATTAAAATATTAAAGAAATACTTACTTCTTTCTTTGTTCTTGTTTTTATGTTCTCCCAACACTTTTTCAGTTGTTTGGCGGTTTTCTTATTTATATTGAATTGGGAATTGTAATGTTGGGCTATTTTTTCCCATGCCGCGTCCTTTTGTTTAACTGTAACTTTATCCGTCTGTTTATTTTCAACAATTTTCTTATTGCTGTCCACTATGGTGATCAGCAATTCTTTTTCGGCCTGCGAAAAAATTTCGCGTTGTTTCGTGGTCTGTTTTGCTTGAGCCATGTCCATAGCGTGAATATTTCCAACGATGAATGAATAGTAATGTCCAGCGAAGTTGAAACGTGGCTGAGAGAATTCCAATCAGCTGATTCCAATTTGCTGCTGCTGTCGTTGCTTAGCAACGTGACGCTTTCACTAAGAAACTTCGTCACTTCCGTTGAAAATATCCTCAAACCCATAACCGATTCCCTCAAGGAAAGCATCAAGCAACACTCGACAGAGTGAAGGCGGTAAATGCGTTACTGATAGGAATCTGGGTTTTTCGAGTGGCCCTTGACTTTCGAGTGTAGTTTGTCACTTGATCGAGTGTAGTTTGTCACTCTTTCGAGTGGTGTGCTAGTGATAAGACTCCGAACATCGGTGAACGCGCCTCTTGATGGATGGCTGGTACTCTGAAGAATTACGCACATCACGTACATAAAGCCGGTCGTGGTTTTATAATTAAGAAATTGATAAATAGGCGAAAGCAATCGATTATTCTTGATTATCTTTCGCTATAAAGTTTGTATTTACGATATAAACTTGTCAAATTTATTACAATATAAAATTTAGGCAAAGTTGACTTTTAGTTACAGCGAGCACTGCGTGCATTGCAGTGCAGCATCTCTCGGAGACACCCAATTGAACAACTCATTTATAGCAACTGTTTCGTATCTGCCCTGCAGTGAAGCAAAACCCCATCGTTCAAAACTCCTAGAGTAAAAGCACAAACGAGGGCATAACCCACAAATAAACCTTAATTTTTATCTGATTTTTTTATAATTTATACATTATTTAAATACATTTATTGATGGCGTTGTCCATAAAATTTAAACTACATAGTTTCATTATTGTCGTGCATCCGGGTGAATATGATATTAAATTTAAATGATAAATGAAAAATTAAGCCACGAGCCTATATTACAGTCAACAACGACTTAATTGCTCAGTCTGACAGAGCGTCACGATTCCAGACTGGAATTTTCTTTTTCTTTCCTATTTTCATTTATTATTTATTTAAACATTTAACATCTGTATTTTTTAACATTTTAACACCTGAGGAATCGTGTTGAAATAAAACCTCTCAGACCACTCATCCATCAGCTTTTCTTTAATAAATTGGATACATGGAGGTCTTTGATACTGTATACATATGCGGTGGCTACGCTATGACCTATCCATTATCAGAATTTATTTTTATATTTCCGGCGTAAGACATGCGGCAGAACGTAAAATTATTCCAAATGTACGAATACCTCCCCTAATAAGAACAGTAACCAGATTTTAAAAACATTTATAGAGTAAAATTATTTTCGGGAACATTTCAACCCCCACCCCACAGTAAACAATAAATTTTCGGATAACTCGATAAAAATAATCTAATAATTATTAAAAAATACGGAATGGGACGTTTCGGCGCGGGCGTTTCGGCAAAGAGAAGAATACAAGAAACTGTTATGAGATTTGAAACTATGGATGCTACTGATTACTTGAGAAGCATTTCTCACAATTTCCAAATGAGCTAAATAAATTTTTATTTTCTTTTAGTTTTCTTTTTAAATAACCAAATTTAAGAATTTTTTCTTTTAATTTTTGTATTCTTTTTAAAATCAAATGAATAACCAAATGATAATAGATCACCAAATGAAGAACATAATAAATTTTTATTTATTTTTGAATTCAAGAAAATTTTATAAAAAGTTCCTAAACTTCACTATTTAATTAAAAATGTTTACGTTGCTAGACAATAGCAATGAAACCACAAATCCGCAATTTGTGGAATTGTGGTTTTTGTGCTTATTTTATTTGTTACTACCATTTGTTCATAGTTTTTGGTATTATAACAATACTAATATTAATAGCAATGAAGATCATGGGTCAATCAAAAAAAGGGATGATGCAATCGCTGAGAAAAACGAAAATAGTTATATACGGGAAAGGGGGGGGGGGTCTCTTGTTTTGGTTATATTCTATCAAACGAAATTGATGCATTTTAATTGCTCATTTTTAACCGACTTCAAAAAGGAAGAGGTTCTATGTTCGTATGTATGTATTTTTTTTTTATGTATGTTCATCGATATTTCCGTCATTTATAAACTGATTTTAAAAATTCTTTTTACATTGGAGTCGGTCTAGCACCAAGATGGTCCCATATTAACTTCATTGTTGAAGTCAGTTAATTTTTTTTTAATTTAATTTTACTTGTTAATATGCAAAGTTTATAAAATGAATTAGATTTTATAATATTTATTCTTTCTTTATTAAATTGCTAAGATATATTTTTTAATAATAGAATTTTTTTTTATTTTTATTATATTACTTATTTCTATAGTAAAAATGAAATAAGCGCAAATTGGATTTTGACAAAAGAGCATTCCTTCCCATGGAAACCATTTCAAAACTGTTTTTGAACCGGCGCCGAATCGATCTCACGCCGAAACGGCCGCGCCAAAACGGCTGCGCCGAAACGTACCTGACCCTAAAAAATAATATAAAAATTAAGGCTTCATTTGGAGGTTAAGTCCTCTTTTATGCTTTTAGCACAGGGGGTTTTGTACCTGTGTTTTTACTCTGGGCGTTTTTTCCTCACTTTATACTTGGGGGTTTTGACCGGCGGAGAAAATGTCCTACCCTCGTTTGAACTGTATCTTCAATTTAATATTATCGTCTCTTCGGTAAGGAATTCTGTGTTTTCACATTTGTAACATTACCAACAATTAAAAAGTTATTTGCTCATTTAATATTAATTAAATTATTATGAAATTATTACTAATTAAAAAACCAATTATTTTGCATAAAAATGAAATTAAACAAACTTTTTTGTATAAAATGTAGCTTTTAACTGTAACATATAAAAAAGGGAAATGTATCAGTTGGGAAAGGGAGAATCTAGGTTCACAGTCTTCCAAGATTTGAAATAAATAATAGATATTCAATTAAAAATGAAATATTTTTTATTGAATATCTATTATTTATTGTATTTCAGGGTTCTCCTCTATATCCGTCAAGATTTGAAATAATAAGTTTACTTCCCAATATATAATCATTACACAAAGTGATTTCTTTGTGTAACATGCGCGAGTGTTTATTTTAAAAATTATTTAAATGTTTATTTTCAAAGTAAAGGAATTTCTCAAAATACTATTTAAAATAAACTCAACTTAGTAGCTTTTATTTAAAATTTGTAATTAGGAATAAGGGCTTCGGGGGAAAATATTTTGAATTATGTTTTTTTTGATATCATATTTTTTGACCGAAAAAAATCTCATCAATAATTTAAACATCTGAGGTATGGCGTGTATAAAAAATCCTCATAGATCCAATTATTATTCATTAAAAAAATCTCGTCTGTGGTTTTTCTGTCAATAAAAGTGTAGGGATATTTGCTCTGAAAGAGGTTTTCTTGACCTCTTTCAATTTCCCGTGGACAGGCTATTTCCCAATGGCAGGGCATTTTTCGTGGGCAGGACATTCCAGTCTCTTTTGGCAATTTCCTGTGGACTGGTCATTTCCCGTGAACAGGAAATTTCCATCTTTTGCATTGCTCATTTTCAGAAACTTTTATCGCAGTACACTGATCAGACGGACTTTGTCATGGAAGTGATAGTAGACGAAGGAGAATTGCTAAGTGAAGATGAAATTAACGATGAAAGATGGAACTACAAAAAATTAATACTAGAAATTATGGAAACTGAGCAGTGTATAAGATGGTTGGCGAGGAAGCGACTAATACAGAATAAAGTCGACTGCGAGAGATGTGGCAGGCCGTGCCAATTGAAGAGCAATCCGAGATGGTGTGATGGAAAAAGATGGAGATGTGGAGGATGCAATTTTTCTACATCTTTACGGAAAGGCTCATTATTTGAAAACAGTCATCTGCCGTTGGAGAAGGTGAGGTTAATATACAGAAGTTTTTCTAGGTTGTCATTTTCGTCAAATGTGTCTCGTCTTTCACTAATTTTAGTTTTTACATTCCATTCCTTATAGGCTATAAGACTGTTATATTGTTGGTCGCGGGATATGCCCCAGGAGCTAATTGCAATTGAAACTGAAGTTTCTAAAGCTAAAATTGTCAATTGGTGCAATTATTTACGTACTGAATGTAAGACCTATTTGGAGAGACAGTCAGATGAAATTGGTGGGTTTGATGAAGATGGAAATCCATTGATCGTCGAAATAGACGAGACATTTTTTTTCCATAAGAAATATCGCCGTGGAGAGCGGAGAAGAGGGCAGTGGGTTTTCGGGGGAGTGGAGAGAAGAAGCGGAAAATGTTTTCTGTTAATGGTCCGGGATCGTAAGGCAGAAACCTTGCTTCCTCTTATTACCCAATACATACTGCCGGGCAGTCATATAATGTCAGACGGTTGGGGAGCTTACAGGGACATCCCTCTACTCAGCAACGGAGTATACACACATTCGAAAATCATTCACCGGCGACACTTCGTCCATCCCGATGACGACAATATTCATACACAAAATATTGAAAATTTGTGGTCTCGGGCTAAGCGTAAGCTTAAAAGGCAATATGGAACAAGCCGTGCACTATTCCAATCGTATATAGATGAATTTAATATGAGGGAGATGCATCGTGGGAGGGATTTTTTTAATGTATTCTTAATATGCATAGCAAAAAATTATGGGATGTTAAATTAATATTAGGATATTAAAGATTCTTTACCTTAATTTACTGATTAAAAGTTTTACGTTTATTCTTTTTATTACTGTATAATTTACAATTTTTATTGATTTAAATTTTTTAAAATTATAATCAGTATGTTAAAAATGGACTCACCATAAAAATTGAGCGAAAAATCCATGATTATAACAAACCTTCTCCATAACTTCAAGTTGATATAAATTTAATATTATAAATTTAATATTTGAATAAACTCAATATCAAAAATAAATAAATATAAAAAATAAATTAAATAATCAACAAGACAAAAGTAACTTTAACAATTTAAAATTACATAGAAAATTTATAGAGTTACCTCCCCTCCCCAATAACAAGGAATGTAACGTGCTAACACATTTTAAAATAATGCTTTAGCAGAATCTGCTAAAACCTTGCAAAGATCTTTAAAAAGTATAAAATGTTCTTACAATTATTGTAATTCATAATCCAAATACTTTCCATATGGTGAATTCAATTTTAAGTTACATTCCTTGTTATTGGGGAGGGGAGGTAACTTTTTAATTTTTCTAATGTAATTGTAGCCCTTAAAGATGCATCTAATGTACCATAGTTATTAAACAAGTAAAGTCCTCAGTCGATAGTAAAATAAAGTTAAAAACAATTTTTGTCTTCAACCCCATCCTTCAAAATGGCAGATGATGTTGGTGCCTCCTCAAGTGTCCATGTAAAATTAACCTACTTTTTATATGCTTTTAACCTTTAAAACTGTTTAGCTAAGATAAATAATCATAGAGATAATATAAACATTTAAAAGCATTATTCGAGCTTTCCTGCATTTTCATTTAAGCTCAGAAGGAGCAAAGTATATTCTAAAATACATTACGAAAACGCTCGTTATTCTGCATAAAATCCATATTTGGCATTGCTATACTTATATAAATAAGATTTGATTCAAAAATTATTTTTTTGTTGCCGAAATGATGAGTGCTCATTTAAGGCTAACCAAATAAATAAATAACCTTTTAATTGTCAGTAATCTTACAAACACGAAACACGGAATTCTTTTGTGTGATTTTAAAAGACCGCCACTTTACGCAAATAAAATCATTGATTTCTTTGTGATACAAGACCCACTCAACTTTTTTTTTTTGGCAATTTAATAATATTTTGTAATATATCAAATGTTTAAATCACTTATTAATTAGTAATAATTTTGTAAATTCTTATACTAAGCGTTTCAATAACATTGATATTGTTAAATATCTACGAATTATAAATAAACTTTATTAATTTCTAATAGTAATAAGTGACCCATTAATGCTGCAAAATGGGTCTAGAGTGGCGTCTTTGAGTGATGCTTCACTGCAGGGCAGATACGAAACAGTTGCTATAAATGAGTTGTTCAATTGGGTGTCTCCGAGAGATGCTGCACTGCAATGCACGCTGCGCTCGCTGTAACTAAAAGTCAACTTTGCCAAAATTTACATTCAGTATACACTGAGTGGCCAGATAATTATGACCACCCCATCAGTACTTGGTTGGGCTACCTTTTGCCTTCAGTACTGCGTCTATTCTTCTTGGCATGGACTCAACGAGATGTTGAAAGGTGATGCGAGAAATCTGACATGCCTGATGAATAGCACTGTCCAATCGTGTGAGATTTGATGATTGTGGAACCACCTGCCTGATGGCCCTTTCAATTTCGTCCGACAAATGCTCAATTGGATTGAGATCTGCTGATTGTGAGGGCCACTTAAGCAAGGTAAAGTCTCCCTATGTTCTTGAAACCACTCCTGCACAATACGAGCACCGTGGCATGGCGCATTATCTTGTTGGAAGAAGCCCTCTCCATTGGGACATACCATTAAGATGAGCATGATCAGTAACGATACTTAGGTATGTTGTGCTATTCAGTATCAGTAACTATTCAGATGTTATTCCACGCGAATTAAAAGGCCCATATCATGTGAGGAAATCATGCCCCAAACAATAACACGAACCCTGCCAGCTTGAAGGATTGTACAAACACATATGGCTTCCATGCTTTCATTCTGTTTCCACCAAATTCTCACTCTGTCATCTGCATTGCAAATGGAAACGTGATTCATCGGACCACATGGCTTTTTTCTAATGCTCAACTGTCCAATCCTTGTGTTCCTGTGCAAATTGGAGACGTTTTATCTTTTTAACTGTAGACAGTAAAGGTGTTCGAACACGCCTTCGGCTTTCATGTCCCATACGAATGAACAGTGCCTTCAGAGATCATTTGAGAGGATCCCTGATTAAGATCTGCAGTAATTTGATCCACTGCTGCCCTTCTGTTGTCTTGTACCAGTCTTGTCACTCTCCATTCTGCCCGAACATTGACTAGTCGCTGACGGCCACAACTCGCACGTTCAGATCTAGTTTTCCGGCTGACAGTCTAGTCTTTAAACACTTTAACAACAGCTGCTCTTGAAGATTTAACGAATGCAGTTGTTTTGCTGATACTCACTCCATGGCTCCGAGCGCCAATAATCATCCCACGTTCAAAGGCTGTTAAATCGCGTCGTTTACCTAGAAACAAATCACTTCTACTGTCGTGTTTTCCTATTTATAATGATCTGGCCCTCAGGCAACTTCAGCGCGAAATCTTAGCTAATTTGCCTACTAACGTCAGGTGGTCATAATAATCTGGCCACTCAAAGTATACTCTTCGGATAGTACGAATTTCGGATGTTACGAAATAATAATTTTTTGGATTTCGTATTAAGCGGATTATACTGTATTTCCAATTTCTATGCCTATTTCGCTAAATAAGCCTATTACGTAAAACACTATCCCCTGTTAAATAATTTCAAATATGTTTTGAAATGCGGCAAACAGTTAAACGTTCTTTAGAACCATTTTGCCGAAGACTTTCTTTTGTATGTGGCATCCGGAAGATCCCGAAGAAGGTTTTTGTCCATTTTTCTTGGTACCGCCTCTCCATGGCAGGTTCCATCCAGGTATTTCTTTCTCCATGCTCATCACTATGTCACTAAGGTTGGCAGAGGAAAAAGTTCAGGTGGGAGTGCATGAATCTGTAGTGACGTATTACATCCAAATTCATGCTTGCAGAAGCTCATCAACAAGTTCGGCTTAGTTGGGTTCCTTGTTCTTTCACAAGAACCCGTGGACTATAGCCTTCAGAGCTCTACAGGCTGTTCCACTGGGTTCAATGCAGTTTCAAACCCGTTATCAGCCATTAGCTCTCTGAAGAAAATGATTTCCACGTCAGTGATGCGAGGAACTTCTGGTTTAGATGCTGGAATCCCGCGCCCTGCCCCTCCAGTAATTTGGTAGTACGAGTATGCTGGAATCCCGCGCCCTGCCTCGTACTTAATAGAGTATTAAAATTACCAAAATACTTTTGAAAGATTTCCATTTCTTAAAAAGTTATAAAACGATAAAACTAGTTTTAAAATCTCCAGTTGTCATTCCACAGCTCCACATTTTCACCTCGTGGTGAAAATTTGCACTAATATTTTTCTTTCCGGAATTCTCTCCGCCATGCTCTGAATAGCCTACATTTCAATTTGCATCACAATCGGTTCATTAGATTGGGCTCTAGAGGGCTCTGATTAAGCGAACTTATTTTATAATCACCCTGTATATGAAAAATAGTACAGTATACGCGATCTTATATTCTTTGGTGAATAGGCTTTTTTTTAAATTGCTATAAGAAACATTCCAAGATAAATAACATTAAAATAACTAACAAATTCAGATATTCTCAATCAAGGTTTGCACTGTGCTAATCGAAAAATGTACTGTCCGGAGCTGCACGATATCACCTCCGTAGACCGACACAATTTCCTTATGGATATCGACTGGTTTCAGTCCGTTTGCTCAAAGAAAACGCATAACACTCCGCCGCTTAAAAGCACTGGATGATGGAATGAGAGCCGCCATCTTATTTGGACTGTCACGTCGCTAGTGCTTGGCGGATGCACACGACACTAAGAGGCAACTTTAACAATGAGCCAAACTAACTTTTATATATCGCTATTTTCTCATACCTGCCGTCATTTTCGAGAAAAAAAATACTCGACATTACTTTTTGATCACCCCTCGTACTTCCCGGAAAAAGCAATCAGACTGAAAAAAGCAAATGGCTCAAGTAGAAATGCCAATGGTCCTGGTACTATTACAAAATTACTGACATTCTTAAACCTTAATCGCATTGGACCTCTACATGTTGCTGTCGAAATATTCCGAGGAAGTAAAAAGCCTCTGCAACGTTTTAATTGCTTACGTTTCGGGCATGTCTCTCAGGGTTGCATTGAATTGCCCCGCTGCAAGTGCGCTGGAGACCACTAGTCAAGGGCAAACTACTAATATTAAGGGCAAAGATCCTCCCAAATGCGTCAGATGCTTCTAGCTATATAAAATGCCCAAAGTAACCCCAGGCTAGGAATTCAAAAGCATCAAAACAGTGGATGGTAGAACATTTGCTGCTGTCACCTCCAGTTCTGTTAGTAAAGGAATTATAGATCGCAAGGAATTGACCAGAGTATGCTAATTGACCAAGAGGATATTAATGAATTGATATGTGGGGAACTTAATGAACCTTCTCAAGGAAAAAAGCAAAGATTTGCCTCAGTTTGTCTCAGCCGAAACAGAAATTAATTATCGATAGACACCCCTATAGAGTAATTAAGCAAGGTAAGCATCGTTGCACTATTGGAATGCTAGGAGACTCTCTCGCAATCGCATAGTTTTTCAACTTCTTTACATATATTGTCTTTGTGTATAAAACATGTCTCAACCCGAGTCAAACCTTCCAATTGCCTGGTTATTCTGTCTACCGCAAAGATAGAGCTCTTATAAATGCTGCTGGCCCTGCATCTGGTGGGGCAGCAATCGTAGTGAAACATGACATCGATCATCTCAAGACCACCACTACCAGTTTCGTGGGAATGGAGGCCGTGTTCGTCATTATAAATGACGTGAGAATTAAGTTAATTATTTTATTAGATAACTCGCCCAGGGATCAGTTTGATCCCTTTGAACTCGATGATCTAATAAACGGGCTCATTCCAGTTATTATGGCGGGTGACTTGAACGCCAAACACCCACACTGGAATTCCAATCGACCTGGAATTATTCAGAATCGAAAATTCTGCGACCTGGACTGCGATAGCACAATTGGTAGAGGCGTCGGCCATGATAGTCGAGGTTCCTGGTTCGAATCCAGGTCGCAGAATTTTCAGGTTCGGGCGTCAGCGCGATTGCAGCTGAAGATTCCTGGTTCGAGTCCAGGCTGTGGAATTTTCTTTACTTTCATCAAAAACTTATTATTATTTCATTTAATCAATACTGTGTTTTTTCACTAACAATGTCACAGATTTCCACCAAATTGAAATACGTTACTCATTTGAAGCTACTATAGATGCTTGCAAAATAAGAGTGGGAAATTGTGTTTCTTTCAAAATAAACCGCGAAAACGAAAAAAATTCAGCATACATAGCCATACAAGGACTCCATTTGTTAAAGCGGTTAGGCTATGTGGGGTTCCCTTGTAAATTATTCTCTTTTTTTTCGATAATTTCATTATATAACAACCTTCTTACAAAAAAATATAATAATAACGGTATATAAAAATGTTTTAAAAATAAACTACATTATAGTTATGAAAATCAATCACATTATTTAAATTTTAAATAAAATGATACAGGAACATCTCCCTATCCACTCGTATTCACGCAGTAAATTTAATAAACTCAGCAAGAGTTTGTGAGCTTGTCTTATTTTTTACATGGAAGTTTCTAAATAAAGGTATTCTTATCTAATGTTTTAAGATGAATTTTAATTTTTGTTAATAAGATTTTCTTCGTTTTAAGATGTTTTTATCTTTCTTTTAAGTGTTTTATTTTATTTCTTTTAGATGTGTTGCAATGTAAAAAGCAAGATCACTTTCGCTATCGTTGCTGGCAGTGCATGCGGCCCTTTCACAAGAAATATCCGTTGCTGCGCCATCTGAGCGCCGTCCACGGCGAAGGACGAGGAGATGCCTGTCACCTGTGCAACTCCAAGTTCAACCGATGGGACAATTTGTTGAAACATTATCGAAGGAAGCATAATATGATGATGAACAGGACGGAATGGGCTTGCCTTCAGACCCAGTTGTGATAGAACATGGATAGTGTAATTGCTCATTTTTTTCGAAGGAATATACGCAAAAAAACTAGGATATATATATATTAACATCTTTCGTCCAGTACTTTGTTGAGATATTTCATTTATTTTTCCTACATATTTGATGTACCTCGATTTACGACCATCCCACTTAAATTTTCAGTTGCCAGATTACCAGATTTCGATTCAAAAATTATTTACCTATTATAACTTCAACAAAAATATTTGGCAAAATTTTTAATTAAAATTAATGGCATTTAATTTAAAAACAGAAATGAATCGGCTTACTCTCTAAAGCTATTCTTTGAAATAAAGACTAATGACGTACACAAGAGTTAAGTTCGCTTATATTTATTTTTATCGCACATAATGAACGATTTAGTTGCTCTATTACATATTCAGAATATTCTGTTCGAAATTTAGTAGTTAGATAATTATTTTACAGGGGATGGGAATAACTACGTGTTTTATTGGAAACTAAAAATTTAGAAGTGTAGCGCAGTCCATACAGTTGAATACCGTGATAAATCGAGATAACAATTGTTGCAAGGAAATGTTTATAAGTTCACCAAGAAAATTAATCAAAGTTTATATTAATTACAAATTTCTTATAATTATGATTAACTAGAGAAAAACAAATCCTCCGTAAACCCCTTTAAAATACCAATATTCATTACTCAGTAAAAGATTCAACCAAATGGCAATGATTTAATTAATTCATGAAATGATCACCAGAGTTCTCTACTGTCACTCTTTGAGTTGAAAAATGGAAAGTACAATGGAAATGTATAATTATTCTAAAATAATGATATATTTTCCATGTAATAAAATGTACAGATGGAATGTAATTAAGTTTGACCATTCAAAACTCGCGAGGATTTCTTGTAGATCCAAACGTTGGAGGCTTTTCTAGAATTATGACCAAAGCTGGCAAAGGACAGATCCTTGTTATTCAGAAAATAGAAGATTATAACCAAAATATCCAACAGTTTATAGACTAAAAAATTATTTAAATTAGAAAAAAAATGATAAATCTAAACATTTGTTAAAGGAAGTAATAAACAAAAATCAAACAAATGAATAAAATAGGTGAATATATTTTACTCCTATATATTCTGAATCAAACAAAATATACTCCTTAACTAAAATACACAACTTAAACTACCCTATTAGAATCATTACCTCCACTCAGATGTCAGCTACTTACAAATAAGCAACTTTCATATCAAAATTGTTGAAAGAACATTTCAATTTTCACTACATAGTTAAAAAAAACACAATACAGGGTGTTTACAAAGTCCTGATCCGATTTCAAAAATCATATTTATGTGTAAAATAGGTGTACAGGGGTGTGGTAAACGGGAAAATACTCTTAAATATACTCAAGTTTTGTTAAAAATGCTCAATATGCCCCCCTCCCGCTGCACGACACACATCCAGACGATAATCAAACTCCTCCCAGCCTATCCGGTGTAACACCATTCACGGCTGCAGTTATTCGGTTTTTAAGATCTTCCAAATCAGTAGGTAAGGGTGGCACAAAAATGGCGTCCTTGATGAAGCCCCACAAAAAGAAAAAAAACTCCCTGTGAGATTTGGGGATCTCGGGGGCCACGCCGGAAGATAAAGGCCTCAACATCAACGACCTACCAGGTATGTATAAACAATTAGTACGTATCTTTCATCTGTTTTCTAATGCTCCTTACGACCAACTAATTTTAGTATGACTGCACAACATTATACTGTAATCAATAAAGGTGAATTTCGGTGCGTGATCTGGAACGCTAGGGGCATTCCCCGAAAGCGTATCGAGTTTCACAACTTTCTGATAAAGCAAGAAATCGACGATTTGGCTTTTCTCTGTGAAACTCACCTTAAACCAAGCCAAGACTTCCAGCTACCTGGCTATTGTGTGTACCGTAAGGACCGAATGGCTTCAAATGCTGCAAGATATGCGTCTGGGGGCGCTGCGATCATCATTAAGAAGGGAATTCAACACCAAGAATTAGTATCCAAGTCTTATGCAGGTATGGAATCGGCCTCCATCATTATCAATGACGTCTCCTGTGGTGAAGTGAAGTTCGTGGCGCTCTACAATTCACCTAAACATTATCTTGACATTTGCGAGCTTGATGAACTCTTCAGTGGTGACACTCCAGTCGTCCTGGCTGGTGACCTAAATGCCAAACATCCAAACTGGAACTCCAGAACGCAGAATTACAACGGCATGATTCTCTATAGGTACATACAAGGTAGAGATGATATCATCGCTGCTGGACCTGTGGAGGACACCTACTACTGCGACCACTCCCCTAGTAGTGACGTTTTGGACATCTCGCTCTTGAAGGGTTTCTTCAAACCGTACAACATCTTCACGATTGATGACCTTTCTTCTGACCACAAGCCTGTGGCGTTGAACTTTGACAATGTTGACATAAATTTCCGAGAGGAACTCGTACATCAAGACTGGAAGCTCTATAAAGATATTCTTAAGGACTATGGCTACCATCCCGATGTTGCTTACTGTACAGAGGACATCGATCAACTTGTTGATGACATCACCAGATGTATTAACAGTGCCATAGAAGCTAGTAAGTATCCATCAGAGAATAAACCTTCTCATCGAATCCAACTCTCTCCTGGAATCCAACGCCTAATTGCTGAAAGAAACAGGACCCGTAGACTATGGCAACGCTATCGTGAACCTTGGCTCAAAACTAAGTACAGCAGGTTAGTGCGAATAGTTCAAGAGGAGACAAAAGAGCTTCGCGGTGCTAGATGGAATGAAAAACTCAAAAGCTTGTCGGCTCGCGACAATTCCATTTGGAGTATGGTCAGAGCTTTACAGAAGAAGAAGAATGTTACGCTTTCTCCATCCGTACACCACAAGGTGACTATGTGCAAACTGATCAGGACAAGGCCCAAGTCATTGCAGATTCACTGGAAATGCAGTTTGTTACTCCTACCAAAGATAAGCCCGAGAGCCAAATCATGTCTCAGCGTGTGGAAGAAGGTATTGTCAACTTTGATGAAGTCCCACAGCATTTAACGAAGAACAGCATCGAGGCTGGAGAGGTCACCACCATTATAAGTAAACTGAAAAAGAAGAAGGCTCCAGGAAGAGACAAGGTGAGTAATAACGCCCTTATAAATCTCCCGAAGAACTCTATTGACTATCTCACTAATATCATTAACGTCTGCTGGAAATTTTCTTACTTCCCTGTGGCTTGGAAGCAATCTATTGTGTTGAGTATCCCCAAGCAGGGGCAAAATCCTGCGATTCCGGCGAGTTACCGACCTATTAGCCTGCTACCCACGATGTCCAAAGTGTTGGAGAAAACGATTCTCGTCAGATTCCAAGACCACTCTCTAGCAAATGACCTTTTTCGGGAAGAGCAGTTTGGCTTTCGTGCTTCCCACTCTTGTCCGATGCAGATATGGAGGCTCGTTGAAGACCTGAGCACCCCCATGACCCTCTCCAGGTACTGTGGGGTGGTATTTCTCGATGTCAGTAAAGCTTTTGACCAGGTGTGGCATGAGGGCCTTGTCTACAAAATGATCAGAGACGGGTTCCCTGCCGATTTGATTTTGTTGGTGAAATCCTTTCTTGACGGCAGATCCTATCAAGCCAAAGTTGGAGAAAATCTTTCCACGCCCCGTGTTGTAAAGGCCGGTGCCCCTCAGGGTTCGGTCCTCGGGCCTGTGCTATTTAATTACTTTGTACATGATTTCCCGAAACCCAATAATTGTAATCTGTATTTTTATGCGGATGATACTGCCATTATGACATGGGCACACCAGCCGGCTCACGTTATCACTCGGCTGCAGTGCGCCTTGAAGCAGTTCGAAGACTGGTTTAACTGCTGGAAGTTGAACCTTAACGTCGGAAAGTGCAAGGCTTTGTACCTTCAATAGGAAGCTCAAGCGTCCCCCAGATTCTCTTATTCTGTTCAATAAGAAACTGGACTGGGTGGACAACTACAAGTATCTGGGAGTTATCATTGACTCAAGACTCTCATGGAACCGGCATATGTCCTATGCTCTGAACAAAGTGAAGAGGGCTAAGTACAGTATCATAGCTCTCATGGGTCGCAACAGCGCCCTCAGCATTGACAACAAGCTACTTCTGTTCAAATCGATTATCCGGACCATACTCCTCTATAGCATGCCTGCGTGGGCGGCTATCTGTAAAACCAGATGGAGTGAACTACAGTCATTCCAGAATGTTACCCTGAGGACCATTGCTCAGCTGGACAGAAGGACGGTGAAAAACCAATCCATCCACATGGATTTAAACAAAGACCCATATCGGAAAGTTTATACAGGATCTCCTTTTGATTATGATACAGAAGATGAAGACTCACGACAATAAACTTGTGAATGGAATACTGAAGAACTCATTGAATATGAACTGGCATACGAAGTATCGTAAACCGAGGCACGTTCTTGACGTCAATTTTGAAGATATTAGCAACGTCTCTTTCCCGGACTACTGGAAGATGTGATAATCTTCTTTCTCCTTGTGTTTTTTATTTCGTTTGTATTTTGTTTGTGACAATCGTCAATCTTATTTTCTTTTTTGTATAATATGGAAGACCGCTTGGGTTGGTTAGGCTTCTTGACTACTACCTCATTGTATTTCATTTGGAGTTTATTCTGGTTGGATGAGCTTGTGAAAGTGCTGCTTTCGTCCCATCCTAACAAATGTACACTTCACTGTTCGATTGTCGATTGTCTTGCTGTATATCCTTGACAAAGCCGGGAATAAATGGCGAAACTAGTTGGAACTCCTGATGTCCCTCTGTTATACTGTAAGGCGACCACCTGTTTAGGAATCCTACGGTCTTCAAATATTTCTTCAATAGAGCTGCGCTGCATCTTCTCTCCTTGTCAAATTGAGAATGAGAATAAAATAATTACGTTGCAAACGCTAAGTGTTTCGAGCACATCACTTGACTCATCGTCAGGCGTAGTTGACGAAGAATTATCCAAGTATTAACCAAGAGAGTGACCTTTAACAGATTCAATCCTCCGCCATTGGATATTATGATTTCAATTTAGCTGTTGTGTTGTGAATGTTTTACAAATCCATTAATTATACAATCAATAACATGGTAAAACAGGAGATTATTTATTTAGATTTGAAAATAATAAGACCAAAGAACAATAAATTACAATTTTGAAAAGCTAACAGTGGGTAATAATCTACTAAATTACCATTCCCATCAATCAAATTGGCAAAAATTAAATACTATTAAACAAAACATCAAGAGAATAAAATCGCTATCATCTCCAAAATTTATTCCTGAAATATTAAGAAAATTAAGAATTAAATTACAAAAACAAATATCCTGAAGAAACTATAGACAAATTATTTATTGAATATTTTACAAATAAAAACACACAACAGCAGCAACAACAACTAAGCACTACACAAAATATGAAGCCATTAATTTATCATAAAAATTATTTAACTAAGAAAATTATTGAAAGACGTACAAATAAAAGAATCTTTTCAAAATTACCCAACAATATTCAAAAACCTTTAATTAGTAAAACTTTCACCAACGAATCAAATACTCAACCTGTAAATAAACAAATGATTTTAACACTATATTTAAAAATAATGAGCAAATAAGGAAACAAAAAAAATACATCAAGAAATAAAAAGGTCCAGGAATAGCAAAACGATAGATATTTAATAGATATTTCTTGGAACCAACACGTTTCGAAATAACTTCATCATCGAGGCATAAAGAGATCTAACATCGACAATCGAACAGTGTAGTGAAAAGACATAAGCGGGCCGAGAGCCGAGCTTTCATAACACACTTGCCCATAAAGTAACCAAGGGAATTACACTGAGAGTGATGTCCCTCGATAGTCACCCTGAGAATGGAGTCCTAACATGGTAGGACGAGGAATAGGATTGTAGATTGACCTAGTGATAGCCCTGAGCATCTGCGGCTAAGATATCCAGAAATCGGGGAAGACGACCTTACTGATATCATCGAAGTTGATTTCCAGTACATGAAGGGGTCTTCGTATCCTTATGGAATTCCTAAAGGCTAAAGAGTGATCCAGTATACTGGCTACCAAGGAATTATCTGGAGTCTCGATTTTAAGAAGCAATTTCTTAAGGAACACCTGGACGTAGATACCAATATGGGCTGTACCGTGGTCATATATGAAGTAGTTATTGGCAACTCTTCTACGAGTTGGCCCTGAGAGTTACATTTTGGAAGGCCTGTAGTTCCCTCCACCTTGATTTGCAGATATACATTCCATGCAACAAGATGGTGCGGATACCACCTTGTACAGCAAGAGTATTGTACAGCACGCTGTTTCTCCCCAGAAGCGCAATCAGGCTGAACTTCGCCTTTTTAGCCTTGAAAGCATATTGAACATGGCCATTCCAGTTTAGCTTAGAATCAATCTTAACGCCAAGATACTTGCAGTTTTTAACCCAGTCCAGATTTCTGCCACATAAGGCGAGGGACCCTGAAGGATTCCTGCGTTTACGAGTAATAAACATAGGTTTACATTTGTCAACGTTGAGCTTCAACCTTCATTTGTCGAACCAGTTTTCGCACTGGTCCAAAGCCTTTTGTAAGCGACTGATGACTTGTGCGAGATTCCTCGCGCAAGTCATGATGGCCGCATCATCAGTGACAAGTACAAATTACACTTTGCGAATTCCAGTAGGTCACAAATGAAAAAGTTGAACAACGCTGGGCCCAGGACAGAACCCGGGGAACATCCGCGTTGACGTCACAGGGCTCAGACGAAGGAGTTGTCAACCCTGACACGATAGGATCTATGTGACAAAAAGGAGCGAACCAAGGCAATCAGCTCGTCAGGGAAACCACAATTTATCCTTTTCAAGATGAGACTGTCGTGCCAGGCTTGGTCTAAGGCTTTATGGACATCGAGAAAAACATTTCTGCCATACATCGAGAGGACTGTTCAAGTCTTCAACCAGCCTCCGTATTCGAACGAAAGCCAAATTGCTCCTTGCGACTTAGATTATTTGACTCGCAAAAGTCTTTGAACCTCTTCAGGATTGTGCGTTCGAAGATCTTAGAAAATGTAGCCAACGTAAAACCTTGAATAGAGGCCCAGGCGTCTATTCGTCTCAATGATCCTGACCACTCCAGCGATTAATCGAGACTCGGCGTTTATTTACCCGGCGTTAAGGGCTATTCCCAAGAAATGGGAACAAAAAACGCCGGAATTTATACGAATAACCCGAAAAACAATCAGACCTGGCGTTTATTTGAGACTCGGCGTTTAATCTACTTTTAACGTCCCACCCGGCTTTTATTCGAGTCTGGCGTGTATTTGAACACCCGGCCTTTATTCAAGGTTTTACGGTATAGTGAATCTGGCTTAGGTATAGTGAGGATGATTGAGTCTTTCCAGGCATTGGGGAAATAGCAGTGGTTCCAGCAATCGTTTAAAATCTTACTAATAATGCAGATTGTCTCTTCAGTGAGTGTGCGATGAGTTGGGCCTTTTCCTGGGGACTGATAACAAAATTTTCATCATCCGTTAGCAGAGGAGATAGATCGGTGGCCTTCTTGTTCTTGAGGGCCCTGACTGTACACAAGAGGGAGTTGTCCTGGACTGATAGACTTTTGATTTGCTGCACCACCTTTGGATTCGTAGCTCCTTGACCTGTTTGCCGATCTTGCGTGTTCTGAAGGAGTTCTTTTTACGCATGAGTTGCCTGACGGATGGGTCTCTTTCAGTCAATGGCAGTAGCGTCAGCAGCATTGGCTGATTTAATCGATCGGGTGATATCATTAATATTACCATCAATGTCAACATTGTTGGCAGGATCCGTATATGAAATTTTACACTCCTTGAGCAAATCTCTAAATAGATCCCAATCCTGCTTCTGGCAGAGACTGACCCTCAAGTTAAGGTTTAAACCCTCGAAGTTGAGAACGACTGGGTGATGATCAGGGGATAAGTCGTTCACAGTAAAGATCTTAAACTGTTTGAAAAACCCCTTGAGGACAACAGTGTCAAGTACATCACTGATGGGCGAGTGGTCGCAATAGTAGGTGTCGTCAAGAGGACCGATGACTAAGGTATCAATTTGATTCATCAAATAACCATTGAGAATAGAACTGTTATGGTTCATACATTTGGAATTCCAGTGTGGGTGTTTGGTGTTCAAGTCACCCGCCATAACTGGTGCGGGTTTATTAAATCGAGCTCGAAGGGTTCAAACTGATGCCTGGGCGAGTTATCTAATAAAATAATTAACTTAATTCTCACGCCATTTATAATGACGAACACTGCTTCCATTCCCACGAAACTGGTAGTGGTGGTCTTGAGATGATCGATGCCATGTTTGACTATGATTGCTGCCCCACCAGATGCAGGCCCGCAGCATTATAAGGGATCTATCCTTGCGGTAGACAGAATAACCAGGCAATTGGAAGGTCTGACTCGGGTTGAGACCTGTCTCATACACAAAGGCAATACATATAAGGAAGTTGAAAAACTATGCGATTGCGAGAGAGTCTCCTAGCATTCCAAATAGTGCAACGATGCTTACCTTGCTTAATTACTCAATAAGGGTGTCTGTCTATGGTTAATTTCTGTTTCTGAGACAAGCTGAGGCAAATCATTGCTTCTTTCCTTGAGAAGGTTCATTAAGTTCTCCACATATCAATTCATTAATATACTCTTGGTCAATTAGTATACTCTGGCCAATTCCTTGTGATCAATAATTCCTTTACTAACAGAACTGGAGGTGACAGAAGCAAATGTTCTACCATCCACTGTTTTGATGCTTTTGAATTCCTAGCCTGGGGTTACTTTGGGCATTTCATATAGCTAGAAGCATCTGATGCATTTGGGAGGATGTTTACCCTTAATATTAGTGGTTTGCCCTTGACTAGTGGTCTCCCACGCACTTGCAGCGGGACAATTCAATGCAACCTTGAGAGACGTGCCCGAAACCTAAGCAATTAAAACGTTGCAGAGGCTTTTTACTTCCTCGGAATATTTCGACCGTAACAGTTAAAGGTCCAATGCGATTAAGGTTTAAGAATGTCAGTAATTTTGTAATAGTACCAGGAACATTGGCATTTCTACTTTAGCCATTTGCTTTTTTCAGTCTGATTGCTTTTTCCGGGAAGTACGAGGGGTGACCAAAAAGTAATGTCGACTGTTTTATTTTCTCGAAAATGACGGCAGATATGAGAAAATTGCGATATATAAACGTTAGTTTGGTTCATTGTTAAAGTTTCCTGTTAATGTCGTGTGCATCCGCCAAGCACTAGCGACGTGACAGTCCAAACAAGATGGCGGCTCTTATTTCATCATCCAGTGCTTTTAAGCGGCGGAGTGTTATGAGTTTTCTTTGTGCAAAAGGACTGAAACCAGCCGATATCCCTAAGGAAATTGTGTCCGTGTACAGGGGTGATATCGTGCAGCTCCCAACAGTACAACGTCGGTGCAAGGCTTTTAAAGAAGGACGAGAGGACCTGCTGGACGAACATCGCTCTGGCCGGCCGCGGGAATCCATGACTGACAGCAACATTGCCCCTGTGGAACCGCATGTGCGGGAGAACCAGCGGAGTACCGTGAGAGAAATTGCTGCAACATTGAACATTTCATATGGGACGGCGTACGACATTGTTCACGAGCAGCTCTGCTTTCGCTAAGTGTCATGCAGATGGGTGCCACGACAATTGAACATCACGATGCTCGTTTCGATGCTTGTATGCTGCATCTCACCCGATACCAGGAGGAGGGACAGGATTTTTTTGGATCGAATCATCACAGGCATGAATCATGGGTCCACCATTTCACTCCCGAAACCAAGATGCAATCGGTGTTTTGGAAGCACACCTCATCTCCCACAAGGAAAAAGTTCAAAACTGTGTCATCAGCCGGCAAGGTCATGTTGACATGTTTTTGGGATTGCCGTGGTCCGATACTGCTCGAGTTTTCTTTCACCACATACCGGACGCTATAGGGAGTTCGGCAGTTCGCAACTGGTTCCACACTCAACCGGACGACTTTTATCGGCGACTTTTGCCCGCCGCTGGGGTCGTTGCCTCAATCGGCTTGGAGATTATGTGGAAAAGTAAGAGTTGAATTGCTCTATCGAATGTACAGTTGCTATCATTAAAATTTGCATTAGGCATCATGACAATGGAGCGTGTTTAATTTTTGCGCCG
>JAHWFO010010124.1:1803705-1859841 GCA_023313115.1 Rhysida immarginata
TATGGTGTATTAAAATGTTCTTGTGGACAAGTGGAGTCTCCTTTCTCTCTCTCATGTATTCTAGCATCCACAGATTCGTAAGGTCAGTTTTTAATTTATTCTTTAGCTTAGTTAACTGTACATGTGTTTATTTTCTTCCCGGCCACGATTTTAGAGAGAGAAAAAAAGTGTAAATTTCGATTTTTTTTTTTACGATTTTTCGATTTCGTGTAACGGTTTTAATAGCCTTCCAAACGGACATACCTTGTAACCAATCACTGGAGGCCATGATGATTGTCATTACATTTTGATCACCCCCTCGTAATTAGCTGTTTTTAGATCAACACAGAAGTCCTCAAGGACATAGGTCATGTCAACATTCCTAACAAGGTACTTAGTATTTTTTTCCGATTTGAGCTGGTGGTGCTGTATTTTAAGCACATCTCTGCTTTTAATATCAGACACCAGAGCTTTGCGAGTCACTTAATCTTAATTGTGTCTATTCTACCCGTATGGGCGGTGATTTTTGTCATGGATCTTGATCTCCAAGGACTGCGGATACTTATTGGCGGAATATAAATAGCTCCATTGACACAAGTGTCAGGAGTTGAGCGGTTCCAAGGCTTGTTTTCACTCCCGTATTATGGCAGAGGCACAGTTATTGATGTCGACAGTAGACTGAAAATTGTCAATCCTTATACCTTTTTTTGATTTTTTACTTTGATGAGTTCTCCATCCACCCTCATTGTTATCATTAATATCATCGGTAAGGCTTCTCTTACATCCAGCATTTTTTGATGCATCTAATTTATCAAGTTTTTTAGAGAATACACCTGCTGCGCCTTTACCAGCAGACGGAGTCCCCCCCCCCCCTTGCAGGATTCATTAATGAGAATAAATGCGGATCTTTTGCCAGCAATATATTCAAGACTTTGTTTAAGGGTAGCCTCGAGATGATTTAGTGTATTAGGACTTTGGTACGGGAGTTGAGAATTTCAGTATTGTTTTTTTCAAAATTCGGTTCAATATTGGTGAGCTTATTTCTAACCTCGATTACCTCCTTGCTAAGGAATTCAAACTTAGATTCTAGGGAATTGTACTTTGTTAAGAGATCACCTCGGAGGGACTGAATCATTTCATTCATAACTAGATCAAAAGTAGCAAACCTGGCATCCATACATGCATCGCGATAGGCTTTTTCGCAGGTAACAGTTTTACCATCCCTTGTTTGCAGAATGCGGTTTGCTGAATTTAGCCCAGGAATTTTGGACGAGGCCATTTAAAACAGATACAGAAACAGAACTGACCTGAACCCAATGAGAAGTGAAGGAACCAGCGTGGTGCTGAGTTTGCCGTCCTGAGAAGGACGCACCGAGAAGTGTACAGGGCGGCCTTGGACGATGATTACGATGGGCTACGATGACAAGAGACCTTCGACGATTCCTTTCCTAATCCATTCTTGTGGACGACCTCAGGTAAGTGAGCCGAAGCTCCGGAATTGATGGTCTACGTCCTCCAATCGGAGAAAAGCTGGACAAGCCAGAAACTGATTGGCGGGCGAAGTAGCCATATTACAGCATTTGAATAGACAGAATTATAAGAAGAACAACAATTAACATGATAGGGTTTTATAATTTATAATAAAAATAAAAAGAAAGATCAATCTTGATTGGATGTGTTAACGTCTCTTTTGTGATGGTGGCTTATAATGTTGGTTACGGCGTCCAGGATGGGATTCCTTTTGAAACTATTTTGGCCATTCAAATCTTATTCTTTATAAGCTTTCATAAGCCTTCTGATTATCAAGGCCTCATTGGTTAAGATCCTCCTGTGGTCAGATTCCACCTTGATTATCGACATCACTTGGTCGATGGTTCCAAACTTTAAATTTCCTTTAAGATTTATTATCAGCAGATGTTTGAATTCATATTTCTAGTTTATACTATCTGGCCATTCGTCACCGGACACCTCATACAAGTAAGTTAAACAGGGTACGATATCAATATCATGTAGGGCCGCGTTTCGCCGCAATTTTCGATACGTAACCCTTCAAGGAAAAGTTCCGACCAATTTGCGAGACGTCGGTGGGAATCTTGCTCCATTCATCCTTCAAATTGGCAAACAGCTCACATCGTTGATGTTTCTTGGGCGGCATAGTCTAGCTCTCAACCGGCGCTCTAATTCGTCCCATCGATGTTCAAGGGGGTTGAGGTCTGGACTTTGGGCTGGCCAATCAAGTTTCCCTATACATATTTCCTCACACAAGGTATTAATAACGATTACCGATATTCATTGCCTTGTACCGTTGGATTTAGGAAATTGATTCTTTTACTGACTTTCTCTTGTGAATGTGTGTAGTTAATCTAAAGATCCAATAGGGCGAATATTACTAATCTGAGGGTGTGCATTGCATTTGGGAAGTAAAGGAAGCATGGAGAGCGCATCTATTCTTTAGCCTGAGAGAGTTTACGTAAACAAGCTAAAAAATGTTGTCGGATGCTTTAATGAAGGGCTTATGGTTTTATTAGCATTTATTATTATTAATCTGAAAAAGAAAACCAAACCATCAACAACAAAGCTTTCATAACAGCTTTTCCGAATGTGGAAAAGTACGTGATTACATTATAAAATAGACAGTATTTCAAATTTTGAAAACATAACTTTCTCTAAATTTACATCCGTTTCCATAGAATCATTAAGAGTTATCATTTCATTTATGCTGTTATCATCATCATCATCATCATCAAAAAAGTATATTTTTCTGGTGGACGCATCATAGAAAAGAATACCACCATTTAAATGTGAATAACATTCTAATCGGAGACCTTTTAAATGTGAAGTATTTGGTTTTAATATCTGACTGAAATTTAATTTCTTAACATCCCATGCCGAAACATTGGAATTGGACACTGCATAGAGATTGTACGAATCTATAGTGGAAAATTTGAATACATAGAGTCTGTTTCTATGGGAAAGGAGTCTTGACTGCACGTAGCAGTTTTCGTCTGTTGATTTACTCAAGTAACTCCCATTAACATCAGGTATAGGAACTTTACAATGAAATTTGAGATCTTCATCCACAAGCTGATACAAAGAATGATGTAAAGTGTAGGCCTCCAAAACCAACAGATAGAGAGTCGAATTTAAATTTACACAGTCAAGGACTGCACCAATTGAACATTTCATTACTTTCCATGTAAGTAGACTAGGAGTGAACAACTGAATGAGAGTTTCTTCGTCTCCGTCCTCGATAACATAAATATCTCCATTCATTACGCAGATATGTGGAGAGCGTACTGGATTAGGTAGGGTCGGTTGGAGGTCAACAGTTTTCTCTTGCAAATCGTATACAAGAAATGATTGACTCTTGCATCGATCATAACGGTTTCTTGGAACAGCTCCGATGATATAGAGAGAAGAATTTATTACAATGGGAATTGGAATGAGATTTGAATTGGACGTATCTCCACCGAAGATGAAGGGCAAATCGGTGATCAGAATGGCGTTGTTAATGTCGCAGGTATCGACGATTTTAATAGAACTCTTTTTATTGATAAGACAGTCATTAAGATTTTGTTTATAGCAGCTCATAAAGAGGTACTGAACAGATAAACATCCTTTGTGAGAGGAAAAGTTTATAGGTATTTTGAGTTGCATACTGAGGTTTTGTGTATCTATTTTCTCTTTAACGTTTGGCAGTATTTGAACTTTCAAAAATATCTTCAAATAGTTTTGCATTGAAACGATCTCGTCCGTTTTTATAAGCTGGCACAGATATTCTTTTGAAATGTTTTTAAAATTTAAACCAAAAACAAGTTCTTGAAAGCTTTCGGCAGAAATGTTGTGGATTTTACTCCATCTTAAAATTCCATCTAAGACGCTATCCGGAATTGCAATGAATTGCTTTTGTATTTCGTCCACTAAACTTTTCATCAGTGAAGAAGCTAAAAGATCAACATGGTCATCCCTTTGAAGTAGTGCTGGTAAATTCTTCAGCGTGAAAAACATGACATCGGAAACATCGTCTTCACTCCCATAAATTTCAACAGTTTGCCAAATGTCAAGGTAATTTTCGATGTCGAGTGCTTTTTTAATTAACTTTAAACACAAGTCAGTTAGCCCATTCAATTCAAACAAATGAGATGCACGATGAATTGCGTTAATGGACTCCAAATCTTCGCTAACGATGCCGTCAGTTGAATCCAAATAAATGTACTTGAGAATTTTATTCATTATATGCACGCTTATTCTATTTTTACTTTTACTATAGTCCACCCGATGCGTTATGGCTTCTTTGAATTCACTCGAAAACATTTTCTCGAAATAGGCTGACTTACAGGAAAGGATAACCCGATGAGCTTGCAATTCTCCGCCGTCACAAACGAGGGTAACATCGGTCATTTTGCTAGTCAATCTCATCCCATTCATTGCTTTATTTAAAGGAAGTGTCTCTTCCAGTGCCACAGGGATCCTAAGAAAAACAAACAAAATATATAATTTAATGATATCGAAAGAAACTATAAATACAAATTTTAAGACAACTCCTGGAAAGAATCATGTCTCGAGTTGATGAGAGACAAATAGAAATGGTAATACGAGGATTAGTCAAATGAAAATGATCGGAAGCATGTAGCAGCGAGCAGGAACAACACCAGCGAACCTCGACCATGCCTTGTTCCTACGACCTGTGGCTAGACGAACCTCGGGTCGCCCGAGGTTCGAACTTGTGGACTTTGGTCTATCGAATTCCGACCAGTCGCACCGTTCCCACGGCGCGTTGCTTGGCAAATCTCGGGTGACCTCGAGTGGACCACTCGATTCTTTCACTCGAGCACTCTGGTCAATGCACCATTGCTTCATTTGCTTCGTTGTTCAATAAAAATGAATAAAGTTTACAAATCGGACGGTGACGAGTTCTCCCTCGCACAAATCCAAAACTCCATGATCAATTTATTACTGCACTCCATAATAGACTACTTAAAATTGCGAAACTATTTGAAAAGTGCGATGAAAACTATTAAAATGAAAATGAAAACTACACTCCACGATCTACAACGGGCCGTGGGAACGGATGCACGAGACATGCTGAGGCCTGTTATGCGTCGATCCACAGGCCTTTGATGTCCGAGCATTTACCGACATTTCACGGGAAAGGTCGGGCCACCCCAGATCATCTCAAGCAATACGGATCTTTGCGTTCCCACGGCGCGAGGAATGACAAACTTCAGACCAGGCCCGACAGCGTATTTCACAATGGTACATGAAAACTGCATATATCCAATCAGGAACAAAGAGATAGAGCTTATAAAGCTTTAAAATGTGAATTAATTTTTTTTTTTAATATCGCTAAAAAATATATAAATATTCAAAGAATATATAAAAACATTTCTTTTTATTTTTTAATTATGTATTTATTTGAAATTTCAAGATGTGAATTATTTTTTTATCTTTACAATTGAGTCAGATCAGGAAATGAAATATGCACTAAATATCTATTTTTTTAAATATACTATTTTATATATACTTTTTATATAATATTTTTAATTATGCTTTTATTAAACAATTTTATCATTGGATAAAAAAACAACAGCGGTTGCAACTCTTATGTATCATTGTGAAATACGCGACCCGGCAAGCCACAGATCGTGGGAACAAGGCTTTATTAGCCTAATCAGGTGCGATGGATCGCGCGCAATAATTGGCAGCGGCGCACAGTGGTCCAAAATCCCCGAAAAGCTGGCTAAAATTTAAAAAATTATTTGATTTACACGAAAGTTGGTATATTTGGGTTTTAGAGGTCGCTGATTACGAATCCGAGATCAGAATAACTGAAAACAGCATAACAGAACCAAAATAGCAAATTTGAATAAGTAATCGGAAGACATATTTAAGACTGGTAAAATATGACGAACCGAAATAAGAGGTTGTATGTGGATATTGACAATGAAATAACGACAAAATAACTCTTTAACCACAACAATTTTATAAAACAAAAGAAAATACAAAAGGAAAAAATAAATACATGACCTGAGTCGCCAGGGTCACAGACAGAGTTGGAACAAGTACATCATTTTTCTTTGTAATCCCCCCGCTTTTCGAGTAAGGAGGATGGAGTCGCCAGGGTCACGCGTTGTCATGAAAGTTCAAAGATATGTGCAAGGGCCGCCACAGGTATTAGGAACGGACCTGGAGCCTTGTGCAGGCTGGATGATTTAGGATATCCTTATCTAGTAGCACGATCAGTAAATAGAAATAAAGAAATCCAAGAAGTGGCACGGGAACAAGAAAATATAAATGCCTAACGCGTTTCGAATGTCTTCATCATCGGATGCTATCATGTTACAAATTTGAAGCTGGGAAAACAAGTTCCTTATATAACCCAAAGGGATGGCCGACCTACTGCTTGTCTTCTAACCCAATCAGGAAATCAGTTATACAGTCTCTTTCGAAAGCAGTCTGGCCGTTCAGAAGGAGGACTTCGTCTCGGTTGTGGTGCCTTCTGATCTCCAGCTCCTCCTTTAATAAAATTCTGCTTCTCTCATGTCCCTTCCATAGGATCTCCACGTATTCTCCTATGCCAAGATGCGATGTTCAGCTCTGATGAGATGGTCCGCATAGGCCCGGCGGTTTTCCTTGGATCTCTCTTGCAACGACTTAGCATGTTGGTATGTCTCTTCGCCGTCGAGCTTACGGGGCGGGTTCATAATCCGCTTGGCGTTGTTAGACGTGCGGAAGGCCACGGCCAAATCCTGCGTCTGAAGTGTCTCGCGACTCTTAAATGTTGTGTCCAGAAATATGAAGGTTGCAAAGTCTCTGGGTTTTTGGCCTCTGTCGTACCTTTGGCTGCGTACTTCTTTGATAACGTCCTGGAGTATGGAATTGGTTACCTTCCTGGGGAACTGGTTGATCCTAGCCAACTCAAATATCGTGGACATCTCATGTTTCCGAGCCTTATTATCGATGAGGTACGTCATGGTCCTCCAAAATCCGTGCCGTATTGCAGTATGTACAATACCGATCATGAAATATTCCACACCTCACTTGCACGGAGAGAATGATCGATTAACTCTTCCTGTTATATTTCTCTAACAGCTAAAGCTCTGATGTTTCTAGAAACAGATTAATCTATCTTTGAGATAGGGAGGAAGGTGCTACTACGAAAAGTCGGAGCCACTTTGTAAAGGAGTGTTTGGTGAATATTCTGGTGATTGAAAACTTTCTTCAATGAGGTTGCATCATAAAATTAATTTCAAAATTAATACACCTTAAAATAGATTGTATAAAGTTAAAAAAGTCATTTGGCAAAATCCGCATGCCGATTAAAGGAACGACATTGTCACTCATTTTAACCAAGAGGTGTTTGTATGTACGCATGCTAGCGTCTTGCTTTGTGGGACGTGGACAATTTGAAACTCTCTACTACCTTATGAATTAAATTTCTTACAGTTCTCTATGAAACGAAAAAAAGTAAATACGCTATATAAAACTTGACTTTAAAACCGTTATCCTTTCGCTTGGATTCAGAAGCTTATGTTTTCCAAATCTTACAACACAGACAACTGAACAAGTTCTAGGAGTGAGCAATCAATCAACATTTCCGATAGCGCAATATTGAGGTGGGGAATATTTCGTGATGGGTTTAGTACATGCGTCCTCGGGTGCATGGAGTCAAACGGACTGATGTTAGCCGTCGTTGACTTCTTCCTGTATATGCTGAACGCTAGTCCGTCAGTTCTCCTTTCCACACGGAAATCAAGATAGTTGATTCCGTTGTCCGCTTCTGTTTCCATAGTGTACTGTAATCTGGGGTGCATAGCGTTGAATCGTGTCAGCAACGCCTGTTCTGTGCAGACTCTCGTGTTCAGAATGAAGAGTGTCGTCTACATATCGCCTATAAAGTGATAAGGCGCCTTCCTTGAACATGCCGTCAATCCAGCGTTCTTCTACGCTCTGCAAAAAAATCTGAGATGGAGCTAGCTGGTGAGTCCATGGCTACGCCGTCCGGTACTAGGTAGAAACGTCCATTGAACTCGAAGTAATCCTGCGAATGTAGAAGTTTTAGGTGGCCGACAAGGTCCTTGCGCGTCTCTGGGTCCGTCTCGTTGCATTTTAGCAAATCTTCAACGAGGTCAATGGTCTCGCCGAAAGGAACATTGGTGTATCAGTTAGCAATGTCCTGTGAGACCATTCTCTAGTACTCTTCCAATTTGATCGCTTTTAAGTTATTCATCAGGCTGATGGAGTCCTTAACTACTTATTTGTTGTTCAAGGGTAGTTGTATTTTGTCCATCCACTGACTTGCTTTGCAATGTTGCAGAAAGAAGCGCCTCTGCAGTTCACCACTGGCCTAATGAGAAATCTATCTTTGTGAATTTTAACTAGTGCCGATAATTTAGGAGCTGTGGGTTTCTTCGTGGTCATGCGTTTGGCTGCGTCTTTGAAAACAGTGGACCTCATTTGTTGTGTAGCCATAACAGCTCTAATCCCGTTTTTCTTGGTGGGGTGGAGTTCTCGTTCGACTGTACAAAGCCATTGGCTTCAATAAAATCCAAGACCTTCTTATCATAGTCTTCATTCCGAATCACGACCGTGGCCTACCCTTTATCTGCACTGATCACCATTGCTTGGTTAGTCTCTAGTTTGTTTCTTATGCGTTTTGACCTTAGTCACTAACCTCTGTATTTGCTAGCTTCATGACTTCATTCGTTGCGGTTAACTTGGTCTGCAGCTTGTTCTCTGGATTCAGCTTGAGGATCGCCCTTCCCGTGTTAAGACATAGCTTGTAGTGGTCTCGGAAAGTTGAACTTAAGGAGTAAAACCCCTTGTTTAGACCTTCTCCTTGAATGCAAAGTGGCTTTGGGAACTCTGGTTTTCTCACGCAATTTGGATAATTTCTCCGTCATTTTCTTGAATTCGTCTTCTTTCGTTGGTCTCAGTGCCATTCCATCACAACGTTCGGGGTAGTGAGGGTAGAAATGTCTAAGTGGGATGCCATGATGTCTTTGTTCAAAGACCTTTTTGCTACAAACGATCCTGATTTCCTGAATGATTTAATCACCTCGATTACCTCGGAATAGGAAATGGAGTGGTTGAGCTGGCGGAGATTGTGAGGGCCAAGAAGCTCTCGTGTCGTGTCGTGTCGACCAGCCCTGTGGTATTGCCTTGGTCGCAGTTAATTGCATGCAGAGGTCGCGCTTGTCTCTGTTTAAAGGTCAACAGCTTATGGGCAGCGACTAAGAATCTGTTTCGGAGGCGTCTCTGCAGAAGCCTCTCCACTCTTCCAGCTTAGCCCGTCGAATAACTTTTATTATTTGCGTTGTCAAATCTGGTGGTTCTGAGAAGCTGGTCTTTGGTTGCTTGGAAGGATCTCGACCTCTGAGTGAGGTCAGGGCTTCATTCCGCCAGGAGCGCAGAAACTTGCAAGGTTGACTTTGTGGGGCATTGATACCCTGCACGCCTCTATACAGTTGGATTGAGAGGCCGTTACGAGCTACTCAAAGGATGGAGTGTCTAGATAGCTTTCCGAGTCTGGCAGCCGACTAACGAAAGAGGCAAAATACTTGTGGAGAAGGGGCCAGTTAGCCTTTTTTATAATTCCATCCCCTAGAGACGATATTGGCATATAGTGGGATATAATGGGATATTGGCAGGCAAGGAACACTGGAAGGTGATGAACTGATGGTTGCTCAATGTCTCCGTATCAGAGACTCTCCAGTTGCAGATGGATAAACTTCGCTGAGCTGTGATGTCTTTCCAGCTGCGACTGTGACCAGTAACTGTGTGACTCATGTGATGGCCAGAGGCTGCGCTCAGGGATCCTCTCTACACCCGGTTCTGTGAAACATACTGATGGAGGGATGGTTCCACGAGATCAGAAGCGTCGACTTGGGCAGGGCAGAGGCCAAGCTTTCGCAGATGACCAGTTAATTATACTGTCGGCCATGACGGTACCTCAGCTGCAAAACCTTACTATAACAGAGCCTGAATCCACTGCAAGAGATGGGCGCATAGAGTATAATATGGAAAATAAAAGCTGTGGCCTAAAGTCTAATAATGGAAACGTTTGGCTGCCTATACATCTCGCCGCATAAAGCTTTGTGAGAGACCAGCAACGATACTAATAGGGGATAAAATCATCCGATTTATAGATTCCCTAATTACCTAGGTTTCATCATGGATGCTTGGGGAAGCTGGCAGGTTTACATCTCCTACCTCTGTAGAATAGTGGCAACAAATGGGACCAGATTTTTATTTGCGGGAAAATACTGGGGACTTTCTAACAAGGCGCGCAAGGCTCTAGTGATTAATGTCAGGGTCAATCCATATGAAGTGATCCAATGAGGGTTGCTTGACCATTTTTAAATATTTTGATTTTTTATATGTGATTACCCTATAATTGAGAAGTTCAAAACAGTTTTTAAAAAAGTTTTACCTTGCATCGTTACTGAATGGCGGCCATTTTATTTGTAAGCGCACAACGGTTTTTCAATTTGGAGACATTAGCGTTAATTTCATTATCTCTGCACTCGGTTAAGCTCTTTCCAACATTGCAATTGACATGATTGTTTTTAGAAAAGTCTCCTCTACAACATTGTTTATTACCCAAAATACCCTAAATTCAAAAATAACCTGCAAAGTTTGGTATTGAAAATTTAAAAAATCCACTTTTTAAACCCAAAAATAACAACCAAGGAGTGACTTAGCAGAGTGTATTTTTTTTTTCTCCAGTTAGATATCATACACTACTAGCCTTATATAGAGCAAGAACGCTGACAAATGTTTACTTAATTTTTTATAAAGTTTTGAAATTTGAAAATCTTTATTTTTTTGTAAAGTTTAAGGCTAGTTATCTCTGGTGCGACTGAAAATAAAAAAACTTGATTTTTGCACATTTTGTCACCTATACGATAGCAAAGTTACTGTAAAAACTTCAACATTGATATTTGACTGAATAAAGATATGAATTTTTGAAAAAGAGGAAATAATTCACATTAAGCTACAATTGACGTTATGGTTGTTGCTTATTTAAATGGTTTACTGTTTCATTGTAATAAAAGTTAGTTATAACCTATATTTAGTTAACACTATCACCCTATATTTATAGCTGCCGCCACATAAATTGAACGACAGGATGACGTCATTTCTAACGCCAGCCAATAGACGTTAACGGGAAGTAAATCGTTTAGTTATTCCATGAAAGCCTCCGCTTTCGTTTACAAACATTGTTTTCGTATTTATATTTAGTTTCTATTTTCGTTTTTTTTAAATAGATAAATGAAATTAATAAACGAAATTAATAAATTAAAAAAATTACGCAGAATAGTTGATTTGAAGGCAATTTGTTTTATATTATGACTTTTAATAGGCTTTCCACGTTTCAACTATAGTGTCTAGAAGAAGAGTGTGGCAACGTCTACTACTCGCTATGCTACGTGGTTGATTCCCGATTTGATGATAGTAGCGGTGGCGCTGCAATCGACATAGATGTGAGTTACCCGGAAGATGAGATTGAAATCTTAGGATGAAGGTGTTTTTTTTCAGCTTTATTACGGGCGGCTTAAAATTTTATATATTTTAGGTAATTGTCTTCCACAGAACTTGAGAATACTCTTTATCGTTAAAATAAATGAAAAATATCTGCTGTTATAAATAAGTTGAAATATAAGATCAGAGATGGATGAAGATATCTATCCTTATAATAAGATAAAGCATGGAATATAAGCCCTTCCGAGCCAGAGGAATTACAATTTCAGTAATTAATCATTAAACATAGATCTGCTAAATTAAATCTAATAAAATATCAACATAAAATCTAATAATATAATGCTGTTCACAGCTGGCTACCGTACAAATGATAAAAAAATGAATTTTCACAGATGTGTCAGGAGAAAAACTTCAAGAAATGAGGCGTTCGCCCCTCTAACTCGGAAGGTCTCATATGTAAAATGCACAATATTGAAAAATAACAACCAAAGAGAATATCTTTTTTCATATAAAATTCATTTATCACATGAATAACAATCAAATAACTTTTTTAAGTGATGATAAAATATTTAAATATGAGATATTTTAGGTTAATAGTTTTGAAAAAAAAAATTATTATTTAAAAAAAAAAAAAGATATATAAAAAATTTGTATTTAAAGCTGTTTTGATTGCATTTCATTATTTAAAAATAGGAAATTTTTAAAAATTATTCTGGTTTTCTTACATTTTACATAAAGAAAAAAATAAATGAGAAATATAGATAGAAAAATGGTTCTTGAAATTTTAAAATGCAACAGTAAGAAGGGAAGGGGTGCTGTTTTATTGCAAAACTAAAATCAGGTGAAGAAATGCAAAAACTCAGTGTGAAACGGTCGTGTATTTCTCTATACCAAAGATAACTGAAAAAGAATAAAATCATTTGAAATTTAAAAAATACTGCAAAATCATCTCTAAATTAAAGACAAAAAGGGGAAGGTAGAAATATTATTAAAATGGTATATCATTTAATTTTCTGGAATGAAAATGAAATAATAAATCAAGTTTATAAATTTTACAAAGAAATTAATGGAGTCTTATTGATGTAAATCTCTGGATGTTTAGCTACTTTGTTGATGTAGCTGCCATCTGGCGACATCATCATTCGAGGAATCAGATTTGAACGATAGATTTTGCCACACTATTCTTTTAGCCACTATAGTTTCAACGATATCTCCGCCTCAAGGTTGTTAAAGAGAAGGTGGCCTCTATCGGGGTGATCGATGGTCATTGGCTACTGACGTATGACGTCAGCTGGAAGGTTTGGAGCAGACGAAAGCATAGAAAACTATAGGGAATAGCGCGGTGACCTTTATTTTCCAGCCTATTTCTACTATTTATCACCAATAGAAATGAAGAAAAACGTGCCAAGGTTTTATATAAATATTTTATTGGATTAATGTGTGTTTAAAACTCAGAGATTGCAAATAAAATATCTATTTATATACATTTAGCACTGAAATACAAAAGCAAATACTGTAATAGCAAGGCCACCTCGTCAAAGCAATTCTTTAACGATTAACCTGTTACAGTATTCAATCATTTAGCATCAAGTGCTAGTACAGCATTAAACATCTGCCACTGCTTGTATGGTTGTAAAAATATGATAGGAAGAAAAAAAAGTAATGCCTACATACCCAATTACTTTCTGTTTGAGTCTGACCGAACATTTTCGTTTTGTTCAAATTACAATTTGAGAGTGAAAGCGTATCCCACCTCGTCGTTTTTCCCAACGTGGTTTATAGAGTCCTCAAATGAATCTGAAGCCACTGAATAGTTTTAATTACTTGGTACGAGTGAATAAAATCCAGACAAAGCATATTGATGAGAAGACTTACTGCGCATGTCAAAAAGATCGTTCAACTTACGTGGCGGAAGCTATAGTTAGTATTATTTATTTTAATAATAAAATATTAAACAATAAGGGCTTTTGCTTTGTGTTCTATGTTAAAAAAATTGTCCATTTACATCTAGGTTTATTCTCAATTAAGTAGCACATTATTACGAGGTGCGTTCAAGTTCTAAGGTCTCCAAATTTATTTCTGACAAAATACTTAACCCAGAAAGTTGTAACCACCGTGAAGTCAAACACATTTTTCACAACGGCGGCGCCATGATTCCTTGGCTGCTGAGAACTCATCTTTAGGGGTATATTTTGCCCACTGGTAAATCGCTGAAGTAACGGCAGCTCGGCAGTGTCCTTCATGATTGGAAAAAGCCAGAAATCGCTAGGAGCGAGGTCTGGTGAGTATGGAGCATGGGAAACCACCTCAAAGTTGTTATTTTGAAGAAACTGCTGAGTTAGGAGTGTCCGATGAACAGGGGCGTTGTCTTGATGAAAAAGCACCCGTCCAGTCTTGTTTGGTCGTTTCTCATGCAATGCTGGAAGGAATTTTGTTCTCAAAACATTTTCGTATGACTTAGTTGTAACAGTTGTACCCTTTGGAACACAATGCATAAGGATTACGCCTTCGCTATCCCAAAACATGGCCACCATTACTTTCTCAGCAGAGACTGACTCGAAATGTTTTCGGTGGCGGTGAATCAGTTTGTTTCCATTGTGAAGATTAGCGTTTCGTTTCGGGGTTAAAGAATGGAATCCACTCTCATCATCGTCACAACTGATGAAAAGAAAGCACCATTCATTGCTTGAATTCATCTAGCCAATATCACATATGAATTAGGCAACAGCCATAAGATCAATTGTAGTGTAATGTGAATTATTTCCTCATTTTCAAAAATTTATAACTTTGTTCACAGTCAAATATCAATGATAAAATTTTTACTGTACTTTGCTATCATACAAGTGTACAAAATGTGCAAAAATCAAATTTTTATATTCAGTCCCACCAGAGATAACTAGCTCCAAACTTTACAAAAAATAAAGATTTTCAAATTTCAAAAATTTATAAAAAATTAAGTAAACATTTTTCAGTGTTGTTGCTCTATATAAGGCTAGTAGTCTATGATATCTAACTAGAGAAAACATATACACTCTGATAAATCACTCCTTGGTTGTTATTTTTGGGTCTAAAAAGTGGGTTTTTTAAATTTTCAATACCAAACTTTGGAAGCCATTTTGACTGGTTATTTTTGAATTTAGGGTATTTTTGGTAATGAACAATGTTGTAGAGGAGACTTTTCTAAACACAATCATGTCAATTGCAATGTTGTAACTTAACCGAGTGCAGAGATATTCAAATTAACGCTAATGTCTCCAAATTGAAAAACCGTTGGCCGCGCTTACAAATAAAAATGGCCGCCATTCAGTAACGGAGCAAGGTAAACAATTTTTAAAAACTGTTTTGAACTTCTCAATTATAGGGTCATCACATATAAAAAAACCAAAATATTTAAAAATGGTCAAGCAACCAACTTAACTTTTATTGGATCACTTCAAATGGATTGACCCGTCATTAACCCTAAGCTATTATATAGAGCAGAGACATAGGGCCGCCATAAGTGGCAAAACAGTAGGGGCCTTTGTGGTGCTGGAGGGCTCCACTGTGACTCATCGAAGGTTTTTCAGCCTAGCGCCAGATTGCTTTGTTTTTCAAGGAAGCGCTAATGTGGCTGAATCGAGTCGGGAGTGCCATTAGAAAAGACTGTGACAGTGTTCTCAGACTCCTTATCGGCACTCAGAGCAATCACGCATAACAGGGGTTCCTACGAGCAGACTATCGCTGTCAGAAATGCACTGCTACAAACAAGAGACTCACGAAAGATCACCCTACGCTGGGTGAAGTCACAAGCTGGCGTCCCTGGCAACGAACTGGCAGACGCGGCCGCAAGAAAGGTGGCGTCTGTTCTTTTCTATTACTATGGTTCCCAGTGGGTAAAATTCATGGAATTAAACCACCGATCAGCCACTTGAAAAGATCTCTACATAAAGAAATACTTAACATCTAGCATTTGGAATGGGCCAATTCCACGAAAGGGAGATCAGTATATACAGTGTCTCAAATTGATGTATACACTCTTTGAAACGTTATAGCTCAGCAACGAAATGGGATAGAACTATAAGGTTTATTGTGTATGATCCAGACGGCGCTGGAAAAGCATAGCAACACGTTCATTGTTGTTGTTTATTTGTTTATAAACCAAAATGGCGGTGAGACTTTCATTCGATGAACGTAATTGGATACTGAAGTTTATTGGAAAGTAGAGAATGTTGTTGAGGTTCAACGACGTTGGCGAGTTGAATTTGGAACACCACCGGCAACAAGGGTAACAGTAACAAAACTTCGAGACAAGTTTGAAGCCGAAGGACCGGTGAAAGATGTGTTGAAAGGTAGGTGCGGAGTTCCCGCCTCGAACTCTCGATTTAACGCCTCTCGACTTCTACCTTTGGGGAACTTTAAAGAACAGGGTGTATGTCACATACCCACAAACACTGACGGAAATAAGAGATCAGATTGAAGATTCCATCAATGATATTCCATTAGCTACAATCCAGTCAGTATGTCGACGTCGGTGTTGGGAGTGTACTGTGGCAGAAGGTGGACATTTTGAACATGTACGGGCTTAAGGAAGTTTAAGGAATAAAATACAACAAACCTTGTTTTCTATCTCATTTCGTTGCTGAGTTATAACGTTTCAAAGAGTCTATACATCAATTTGGGACACCCTGTAGTTTCCTGCTGAGGGTAGCAATGGTTACCATCCCGTTGCATCCTCGGATCACACCGATGATTACTGGCCACGGCCAGTTCTTAGAATATTTAGCGCAGTTCAAGCTCACAACAACCTTGCCACAATGTCCATGTGGATCGGGGACTCATTCCCTTAACCACCTTCTTGAAACCTGCATGGTCCCTGCCGTTCTAAGGGCTCTGGAAATTCTCCACATGGCCTATATGCACAAAGCAAAGAGAAAAGAATTTGAAACATTCTCAATACGAGTAAAAGCAATTGCGATCACAAACTTTTGATTCATTCTGAAATTACGAACTTCTTATTTTACGGCGAACTGGCCTTACGTCATGGATTCGTAATCGGAAGAGACTGAGTACCTCAACAATAGCTTCTTCCTAGTCGTTTAGTCTTCGTGACTAGGTCGGTAGGGACCCCAACCCAACGCGGCCTACGAGATAGTAATTTACTATTGGCCAACCCAAAGGTGCAAAGTGTTTTGGGAAGCATTATCATTAAGAAAGATAAATGTAATTTTAACGTAAATTTTTCATGGTAAAGCTTTTCCAATAAAGACAAAACGGAACGATCCTACCGAAAGCTCGTAGGCCATGGGCTAATTTGAGGGAAAATCGGCCAGTAAGCTTCCAGGCAGGCAAAATTTTTATATCTTTTCTGAATGAATCAAGATTCCATTAAAAATTAGATAATTAAATTGTTAGTTTCATTCATTCAAGTACGTTTCGAGCACTCATGAGGGAAAATCACGAACTAAATTTGTATACGGTTTAAACAATACGAGCTTTTAAGGTTGTTAAGAGTGGAGGGTGGTTTTCCACTAAACTCAAAATCCTACAAACTTTCTGATTCGGGGATATCGGTGGTGAGGGATGAGTTGGCAATTAAAAATAATAGATTAATATTCTAGCCGTGTATTAAAAATACGTCTGAGCAAAAAAAAAAAAAAAAAATTACTACACATTGTATATATTTAGAACATTAATTTAAATAAATTTAAAACTAAAGTAGGCTTTAAAAACACTTTTTCATTTATGTGATTAGCCACAAAAATTTCTCGTTAAAAAAAAACTATTTTCAATCCTCAATTCTATTCACTACATCCGTGAGTTTACATATTATTTGTTTTTTAAAATCTTTTAGGGAATGTTATAGTTATGACAACACTTATTTTGTCTAGTTAGCCGTTTTTACTAAATTGGCTAAAAAGACTTTCAGTTTGAAGAGTTTTCCATTGCACTAAAGTTATATGCTTCCAGTTTGAATGACCCGTAAGGTATTAGAGAGTTAGTTTTTTCGTTACGAGAAATTTTTCGTACGAAAACGAAAATTTATATGTCACTTCCGTTAAGTGTTTTTTCGTAATGCGCGAGCATGGCTAAAGTTCGTTGTTTAAGTGTATACGCTCATGTATACATATATTTAAATAACGAATGGTTGTTCTCTGTACATCCATGCTCGTGCGTTACGAAAAATATTTAACGGAAGTGACGTATAAATTTTCGTTTTCGTACGAAAAATTTCTCGTAACGAAAAAAAATTAACTCTCTATTCTCTGCAGAAAGTGACGAAAAGTGGTTTTAAAATATTGATGTTTTCAGGTAGTCTTGTGTATTTTCGAGAATTAATGTAATTATAAAGTCGATACATCTGTCTCGCATGATACGCTCAATGCATCTAAAATTTTGTTTTTTCATGCCAATTTTTATTCCAAATAACTACCATAAGCAACAGCTTCGATTTATAAAAGATTCAATGTTATTATGAAACAATGTAAAATTTATGTTAGGAACAGTAACTTTTTTATCAGAGTGTCTAATAGTCCTGTTAGATCGCCCAGTAATATACTGAATCAACATTGCTTTAAAAGCTTTATTCATTCTTTGAACTACACTTAAAAAAAAAAACAAAAAAAAAAAACAGAATGCAGAAGCTCAAGTGTCCTTCTCGTAATTAGAAAGATATCATAAGCCTAGGGGAAAGACCGCACCATTACATGTCATACCTACCTGCACGTCATCATTACACTAGTAATTAATAGAAGGAAATACTACAAAAACAGTTCACTATAATAAAAAAGTGCGTTGCTCATCCAATTTATTTTTACAGGGTGACCCAAACTTATCCAGCATAATTGTTTAGGAACATTGTATAGTTCAAATGGGAAAAAAAATGTCCTATAAACATTCCATCTAGTTTCGATCGTGTGTGAGATAACGACGTTTGTCTATTTTCTTTTATTTAGAGTCTTTTCCTAGAAAAAACGTAGGTTTACCTATTTATTCTTGAATATACTCTTCCTGTTTTGCATATGCCAAACAGGAAGAGGAATCGTCGTACTTATAACATGTGTGAAAAGTATTTTATTGACCAGCTCAGCTGTCCGAAGATGTAACCAGTGCATTGGAGCTGGGGGCAACCATTTTGAATGGCTTCCTCGACATTGATTTGTTACTTTCTTCTTATTCTTATTCCTTGTATCATTTTAGTTTTATTTTGTAGTTCAATGTGATGTTCTGTCAGTATGCAGAATAACAGTGATCTGCACTCTCAAGTGTTTTATTTATTTGCTTTCACAACTCTACAAGAAAATAGACAGACGTCGATATCTCACACACGATCGAAACTAGATGTAATGTTTATAGGACATTTTTTGTTCCATTTGAACCACACAATGTTCCTAAACAATTATGCTGGATAAGTTTGAGTCATGAATTTGCCATAAAAAAATATGTTCATGTAAAAATTAAATCAATCGGAGATCTAAAATTATTTCGTGATCTACCAGATTCAAAATTTAGTCATTAATTGAGTACCTTATTCTACCAGATTTAGTAGTAACTCTACTGAATTGGCAACGTTGGTATGGAGTAACAGAGGTTATGAGAGAACCCATCTCGAACGACATCCAAAATGACGGAAGAGAGCGTCTTCCCAAGCCAAAATTCCATTCATTTATTGGACAAAAACTGTATTAACGAACTTCAATTCATAAATTTGAATGCAATTGCGTAAAGAGTATCTTCAATACATGGACCTACTGCAATTGTGGCTAACTAGAGATTAAATTGTTCTTACATTCTCAAGAAGCTCCTTGCCTTGTTCAGAATGTTCTTGTCTTATCCTCATGCCAACCAGCTTCCAATTTTTTTTTCTATTTTTGACAATTATCTCCAGTTACAATCACAACAATGATTCAAAATAATTCCTTTGTTATAATGAACAGCTGGTAACAATTGTTCCTGTCACAGAAATATTCACTCATAAAACGTTATAATATTCACAGGATAACATTCCCTGCACTACATCAGATTTTTTTTTTCATCCTCTTGCCTCCCATTTTAGCTTCAAGAATAATCCTAGACCTTCAAGGTCGAGGTTTAACTTATCTAATGAGGACTATACATTCCACTGAATAAACTAAATATATACCATCTATTTTACTCATAGAATTGAATCCAAAAAGAAATGAACTAAATATTATACGTCACAATATGCATAACAGAATTTTGGAGTCTTTTACTTAATATATGTACTTGATGTTTCATATATACTTGATATAATTTTCCACACTAGATTACAGGGCTTACTATAAATTCGAATATTTACCGTAATTTTGATCAGGAGGGTTGGTAGTCATTGTTGCAATCTCTATGTTGGCAAAATAATTTCGTCCCTGATACGGTGCCTCGCAAACATTTAATGTTTGCACGGATAAATTTTGTTCTACGTATTAAATTCTGTACGGAGAACATTTATTCTCTGCAAATTAATTTTCACCGCTATTAAGTATGCGCATTAATTAAATAGTAAAATATTGACCACAGGGGATAATTTACCACAGGAGGAATACTGAAATCTTTTGAACATTTCTAAATCAAAAGTACAGGTAAAGCGAAGTGTTTGTCGCAACCATTTAGCAAAAGTAAGAATAAAAATTAGCAATCATTCACCAAAAAAATATTTTCCCCCTTCTATTTAGTATTATTAATGTAAATACTTACTCTATCGCTAAACTCATGTCGATAGTTGCGTAATTATCTAGACCAACTTTTTATCACGGACATTTCATAAAAATTCTTATTATAATAAGAAACTCACTGCCTACTATGTATCATACTCCCTGCCAAGAGTACATACAGATTTCTGGCTTGTAAAACGGCACTCAGTTGCCATAGCAACTCCATTTTTATTATTATTACAGCGTTTTTATTCAACTTAACTTTTCTGTTTGGGTCAAATCTTTCAATCGCTTTTTCGTCTACTTCCCGTTGTTCAAACGACCTCAAATTTAATATACTGATTCATTTCCGGTGACAATTTAGTACGTATAAAAAGTTTGAAAATTCGAGCTCATAAAAAGGGTTAAAACTTCATTTTTATTTAATTTACATCCCATTTTATCTTAGATTTTAATAATCAATAATCGTTTCCTTTATTGGAAACGATGAAGGTTGGGATTGTAGCTTGAACAATTGAAGGGCTCGGGGCTAAAAGGACCTAACCCACACTTTTATCAAATTTGAGTTATTATGACCAGAGGTCTCCTGTAGCTTTGTTCTAACGCCTAGACCATGATTTCTTAATTGAAGAGGTTATGACACTTGTAACTTGTAACTGTTCCAATGCTATCGGCGCGAGTCAGAAGATGTACCGGAAGTAGATGGCGAACGAGCAATCTATGCCACAGATTACTTATTACACAGATGGGACAATCAATGTTAAAGTAGTGGAAACAGCATGGCTCATTGTTTTGACGTCATCGATTGTTGCAAAGTCCCTCTGTACCGTTGGGTGCGCTGTTTCGAAGCATTGTTTTTCACTTTTATTTTCATGTTTAATGAAGAATTCTTTATGAAAATTTCAAAAGGATATACTATTTATTTTTTTACGTGATGGAAAGTGCATGATTCATGGTTTTTTTCTTAAATAATAAACTTTAGTACAGTCACCGATTGCAGCGCACCTGGCGATACAGTGGGACACAATCACGTGATCTGTTTCCATTTTCTCCATAAGGACGTCATCATTTGACCCAATGACGTATATTAAAGATAGACTCCGAATCCTATTGTTGTAACTTGAAGCAAATTGGGAAGCTCCATGCCCAGAACTGTCATGGCTGATAGTGAGTGAATCTGATGCAAAACACATGGCTAAACACGAGAGTAGCTGATTAATAATTCTTTCACACGCCGATCACGGAGTGATAAGTTTATCTTTTTGTTTACTTTGTATTTGAAGTATTTTATTATATTTTATAAACAATTTTTCGATCATGGTTTCAATTTCAATTTCGTTTCGATTGTCTTTCAGTAACGTATTTTCATTTTAGTTACGTACTTTTGATTTATTTTTGTGGGAAATGATTCCTGATCCTTTTTCTTGTCTGTTTGTACAGTTGTACGCAGTTTAACTTTGAGGAATGGTTTTGAATTAATTATTCCTCGGGCCCAAAATCTTCAAAAACAAAGCAGCCAGATAGCTAATTACCCACGGCTCACTCCTGCCCAGAACTGTCATGGCTCAATTTGCTTCACTTTTTGCCGCTATTAACAATAGGATTCGGAGTCTATCTTTAATATACGTCATTGATTTGACACGTCTGTGTAAAAAGTAATCTGTGTCTATGCTTCATTTATTAAATTTTTATGAATCATTTTGAATCATTTATTTAAGATAAAAAGCTTAAAATGTATAACTAGCTGTGCCTTAAAATAAACATCGATAACTTATGCTTTATATGTTGAATTCTATTGTATATCTGATTATTTAAAGCATACTTCGATGTTTCGCCATCTGGTGGACAAAATAATAGCGGGATCGCGTTTAAACGGGAGTGTCATAACCTCTTCAATTAAGAAACCATGGCCTAGACTATTAACATGTAAAAGTTCTCGCCATCTGGTGGGTTTTTTAAGAACAGCCCTTTTTCAATATTTCTGAAACTTATCTGTTTTCATAAGCAATAGGCACCGTGCACAACGCAAGCGGCGCTAGTGAGAATTGCCCTGGTGACGTGTAACTGAACTAGCTTCGGGAGAGGCGAAAGCTTTGTTCATATTTTAATACCTTTGCCCGCGTCGATAACTAAGATTTTTCGAATAAAACACAGTAATGGATCAATTAAAACAAATCATATATTGTAGATTTAAACCGATTGAATGCTCAGGATTTATGGCCAACACTGTTTTTAAGGGGAAAATGTTTTTTTCAAGCAAGCATGTGAGCGATATGAAGTTTATGAAAAAACAACATGCTTGCCGCAAATAAATGCTACACATGCGTAAATGTAATAAGCCAGTAGACTATAAATTAAGAAAAAAAAATTGGATTCCAAGCCTGGCTGGTGGACGCCTTTGTCCATATTAAATTCCAATGCCCCTAATCAATGTTTTGAGATCCAAATTTCTTCTATGACTTTATTTTTATTTAAAGTTTATCCCTTTTTTTTAATTTCTTTTAGATTATAATGATTAAAAAGTTACTATTATTGCAGTTATATGATTAATTACAGGGTGGTCCATTTAGTTGTAGACATGGAAATATCTCGAAAACAAAGCATCCTACGAAAAAATGTTCGAAATCAAAAGTGAATTACTTCGCGGGGGAAATTGCTTTGTGAGGGGAGGTGGGGGGGAGGGCAGGGATGACTTTGAAATCTTAAATAGGAACTCCTATTTTTAATGGTATTTTCAGATGGTGCACAACATTTGAGAAATGTTTTATTTTTAGTGTTTTTCAATTGATTCAACCGTTTAGTAAATGGAGGCAATGAAAGTATGGAACTTTTAAAGTTTTCAACCCAATTTTATCGATGAAGGCAGATAGAGGCGATCTTACAGACATTCTTTTTCTACTTTTTGATGGTATTTAAGAATCTGAAGTCAGAATTTCAAAAATCCAATATTTTTTAATAAACACGATCAGACTGCCCCCAAGACTTTGCTTGTGACTAAAAACTTTTATAAAATGAAGCTATTCCGGGTACTGCCTGTCCGTTCTACCAAATCACACTAGCAAATTCGAACAGCTCAATATTCACGGAATGCAAAGAAATTCTTCAAACAATGGTAAATTTTGATGTCTTGAAGAAAAGAATTCACTTCTCCCAGTCCCTAGACGGAAACTTATAAAAGTGTAGGAGTAGGGTGACCAGATGTCCTGCATTTTGCAGGACAGTCCTGCTTTTTTATGTTTTGTCATGCAAACAGTTTTACCTACTGAAAAAAATGAGAATGTTGTTCTTTTTTTATTTGTCCTGCAAATTGTCCTGAATTCCGTAATGATCATCATAAAAATGTTTAAAAAATAAACATTCTGGTTTAAATAAAATAGATTTGTTTATTTTTTATATACTTTAAGTAAAATTATCATTTTCAATAACGTCTTTACATTGAATTTTAGAAAATACATCATTTCGTTCACCGCGACACCGCTTTTGCAAGAAACTTCTAAAATAGTAATCCTGATTGCAATTATATCCTGCATTTTTTCTTTCAAAATTTGGTCATCCTAAGTAGGAGTTTATCTGATTATTTAGTTATTTTGTAAATATTCCTGCAACTTGCAACATTGCCCTTGTTATTTGCCATCCTAAAACAATTTTTTAAACCGTTTTGTGAAATTGCCAGTAAGTGAACGAAGCACTCTCCCGAAGCTTATGTCAGAAATGCTCACCAGAGTTCGCCCATTTCTCGCTTGCACGGTGCCTATAAGGGCATATCCCACAACAAAAATGGTAGTTAGCAGTAGCAACATGCAAAACTTCAGGAAACACCTTAAAGAAAGTGAGGTGTTTTCTGATAAGGATTTACTTGTAAATAGCGGAAGTGATCCATCATATCATGCTACAAGTGAGGAAGAGTCAACAAATGAATCTCAGATATATATTATCGTGCTTTAGCAGCACATGTGGAAATTGTGGCTTACGACTTTATTGCCTCAAAAAACATGCCGGTTTATAAACTGGGTACTATAGTTTTTCAGGCTTGATATTAGTGTCGAAAGATGCGTTTATCAGATATTACAGACCACCTACTGTAACATTACTGAAATTGATCCTTATTGATAACTTCATTGGCTGTGCAAACAATAATTTTTTACTGTTTTGAGGCTTACGACCTTATTCCACCAAAATTAATGTCCTGTTACTTCGCAGGGGTTCCCTTTGTCTTTAGGAGAAGCTTAATGTGTCCAGGGGGAATGAAACTACTCCCACAAAGAAACCATCTGCAAGGAAGAGGGCAAGGAATGTGGAAAACTGGGAACGTGTTAAAGCAAAAAAGAGACGAAATTCTGGGCGATCATACAAATCACTTAAAGACGGAATTCAGAGAAATAAAAGATCTATTGGACCCAGATTTAATTGTCCAAAAAACTGTTTTCAACGCTTGCAAGGACAGAATGAAAATTTATTTCATTCGTTTTGGAACTTAGGAAACCAGCGAAGAAAGAATAAGGGTGGAGGAACTTCATTTGCGGAAACCTCAAGCTGGTCAAGATCGCATATAAAAGCTGAGTCAGTAGGCAAAAGATCATCCAGACAAACTCCACGTCATAGATCTGGATCTGCAGCAGTCATTGCCTACACCCAAACTCACAGTGAGCCATGCCTTTTATAATCGTAAGCTATGGACCTATAATTTGGGGATTCATGACTGTGGGAGAGAGCTTGGTTACATGTTCATTTGGCTAGAAAACAAAGCTAAATGGGATTCAGATGAGGTCCTCTCTTGGCTTTTAAAATATTTAGACATCGTAAAGCCTCATGCAGATGTTCTTAATATCATAACAGACAACTGCAAAGGTCAAAATAATAACTTGAATTTTGCTGCATATGCAACAGCGCTTGTAAGCAGCAAATGTTTCAAGGAAGTGCATCATCATTTTCCTGTAGTTGGACATACATAGCCCCCATGTGACCGTGATTTTGGCAGAATTGAGCTACATGCCAAAAAGAGACATCCTTGATATATTCACCAACACAGTGTGCCAGTGTTATATGTGGTGCGAACAAATCCAGAAAGTTTCTTGTTACAGAAATGACTAAGAGTGATTTCAAAGACTTTTCTGGCATTACATATCTGCTAGATCCTAGTTTTTCGGACTGGCTATTCGTCAATCCACAATCTGATTCTCGTCCCTACCATGAAGGGACTCTTTTCTGGAAGACTTAAAGAGGTTCATCAGGCTTCTTTCCTACTTCAGTGCTGCAAAAGCGTTAACATTTCGCTAAGTTTTATCTTTATTTTCCTTAAGTATTTGTGAATCCTGAATTTGTATGAGCCTTGATATACGAGGCCTGTCCGGAAAGCATCCGGATTGTCTATTTCGAAAAAACACAAATCAAACTTAGGAACACCTCTGAAATTCAGCGAGGTAATTACATTTTCATATAATTCTGAAGAACCAATGATCATGAAGGTTAGCAGTGTTGGTACATAGAAGTGAATCTCAAAAAGGGGACGATTTGGAGGAATGAATGCCAATCTCCAACTTATACCACGAAAATATAAACATGATATTTCAATTAATGGAAAAAAAATACATACGTGATCTCACTGCTTCCATACATCCCACCTACCTACCATCCATTTTACAATGGACTCACCAGCAATGATCGAAACATGGAGATTGAAGTTGTTGATGAAAATCAATCTGATACAATGGAGGTCGAACTGTAGTTAAATTAAGCTTCAGAATATGGAATAAAGCAAGTTTTCCTTAAAAAATGTGTCTATGTTTGATTTCTTAAATGCCATTTTGCAAAAGAGTCAATACAACTTTGCAGAGCAATAAGGGCGTAACCCCATAATACGTTCTGTATAATAAGAATATTGTGTAATCCATTTATAGTATGTTTCAGTAACACCTGGACAATCAAGCTGTAAACATTCTCACATTTTAATATTTTTAGTGCATAAGCAAAGTATACTGAGGGCAGCAGTCCTATGGAGGCAGTCTGTGCGCGTATATTATAAAATATTGGATTTTTGAAATTCTTTCTTCGGATTTTTAAAGATCATCAAAAAGTAGAATAGGAATGTCTGTAAGACCCACCCTCTATTTCTTGGTCTTCATTGATAGAATTGGTTTCAAACTTTAAAAGTTCCACACTTTCACTGCCTCTATCTCCTAAACGGTTGGATCAATTGAAAAAACACCAAGAATAAAACATTTCTCCAATGTTGTGTACAGTCTGAAAATACCATTAAAAAGTTACCCCTCACCCATCCTTACAAGGGGGAGGGGGTAATTTTTGTGCTAATAAATTTCCCCCACGAAGTAATTCACTTTTGATTTCGGACATTTTTTTCGTAGGATGCTTTTGTTTTTCGAGATATTCGAAAATTCCAGGTTAAATTCCTCACTCTGTATACAGTGCTTTTCATAATTATAACGTCACCTTTTAATGAATAGTTTTTGAAATGTGAGATGAATGAAGCATATAGTATCTGGTCATAATCTATTTAGAAGGTAAAACAAATGTTACTTGTGAAATTTTATAGCAGTTTAATGCACATTTAGCTCTAGGAAAGGAAAAAAGTGATTCACTGCCTTTTCTTAAGTATAACGCCACCTTAAGATTAACACATAAGTACACCAAATTGACATCCCAGGGTTTGCTTCAGTACATGGTAACATTACCATTTTTATTTATAACTTGATACAATCTACCATTTATACCCGATATTGAGTTAACAAGACTTTGTAAGAACGTGTGACTGATTTTATTCCACGCAGTTTCCATAGCAGTTTTCAGCTCACTAATGTTTTCATACTGTCGACCATCTGTGTAAACCTGGTGTGTGTGAGCCATCGGGTTTAAATCAGGTGAGCAGGCAGGCCACTCCATAACATTAACCTTATTTAGTAACTGCATTGTGGTCTAATTTGCTAGTAATGAGAACAATAAAAGGAGATCTGAGAATTAGCAAATGGTAGAAGTATTTAATGAGAACCTACGCGTTTCGAATAAACTTCATCATCAAGGTAGGATACAACTACCTCAGATCTATTTAAATACTTCTACCATTTGCTAATTCTCAGATCTCCTTTTATTGTTCTCATTAACCTTATTGTCATGAAACCACTGACGGGTACTGCGGCTTGAATGGATGGATGCGTTGTCTTGCTGGTACATCAGTGGAATTCGCCTAAACCTTTTTAAATAGGGGATGAGATGACTTCTAAGTATACTCTGGTACTCTGTGCTGTTCGTTTTTGTTGATGGAAAAGCCAACGTGAGCGTACCCAACGAACTGAATGCACCCCACACCATAAAGAATTTAATTCAACGAAGCTGAGTATTAGGTAACAGACAGGTAAGTTAATTAATTGAAATTCATTATAATTAATGTTCTATTAGTTCATTTACGGGGGAATCTAAAATATAAAGTTCCAAAATGGTTTAGGTTTTCTACGTAGTGATAAATCTTTTCGTTTGAATGGTGATTATTTAATTACTTTAGAAAAGGAATATTTTAATGATAACTATCTATGATGACCAAAACGAAGTAGAGAACGAGCAAATGAGTGCATATTACCCTTCTTCCTGGTTGTTTTCTCGCTGCGGTGAGATGGAATGGAGGGGGGGGGGGGGGTTGATCCTGGCTCCGCGATTCTGTGGCCTAACTTACAACGTCATCGAAACAAATGATAATAATAAAAGATAATAATATCATTTTATTTATCTTTGAATTTCAACGGATAAACTGTTGTGAAAGATTTCACTCTAACTAAAAGTTGACTGCTTCATGCTCCGTTTGTTGATAACTCAGTCGGGATCCGCTCTCGCTGTCTCTCTTCCTTCAGTCTCTGTTAGGGCTCACAGTTCAGGGAGAGGAATGTGAACAAGTCCACTCCACCTGACAAAGCCTTCGTGACAACTATTCCATTCACCAAATATGATTGGTCGGTAACTTGAAGTCAAATTCCAAAGAAGAAACCATAACTCAAGGTTTTCTATGTTCAGAGTCCTATTAAACGTTCGAAATATTTTATAATTCTAATAAAGAGAGATAATATACGTTCTAAATGTCGGATAAGGTTGATTGAAGAATACTGCGAGTTTCATTAAATATTGGTCCGATTGTTTTTTTTATTCGTGTCTGCAAGATACAAATTACAAATACAAAGAAAGCAGGAGGAATAAATAGAACAGGAAAGTACAATAAACTAGGAAATAATAATTAATAACTAAATAGTTTTCTACCAGTATTCCCCACAGTGTACTGCATTGGCATCACAAGAAATTAGGTTCTCAGTAGAGCTCTGACATTGCAGGTCTTCACATCTGAGTAAGTGTTCCATAGTTTGCAGTTCGCCACAATCACAGATTGGACTTTGAGTTCGGTTATTTCCAAGCTACCCTGTCGGCTCGACAGCGACCCATGCCCGTTCGTAGCCTGTTGAGTGATTTCCACGTTGTCCATGGGAGAGTGGCACCCGCTGGAAAACCTTCTTTTAGCGGCCTCGCTATGTTCGTAAGATATTCTTGACTCCTTTGTTGCCAGGTTTCATTTTTAGCAGCTTCAGGCTGCACATCCAAGGGTTTAATGCTGGACAGAAAGCTTTGACGACTTTTCAAACGCTGAGGCGGCGGTAGCTCGCCAGTCAGAAGGTGTCGCGGGTCCTCCATTTGCTTTCTGCGTTCAGCTTCTGCTGCGACTTGTCTACGGATTGCAGGGGGTGCAATACCGGCACAAGCATATAAATCTCCTATCTTCGTCGGCTTTAAACAGCCTGTAACAACTCGGCATGCTTTGTTAAGAGCAGTATCTACTTTGGCTGCGTGGGTTGATCGGCCCCAAACAGCACAGGCATATTCGGCAGTGGGGAAACAGAGAGCCAGGACTGGTGTTCTCAGTGTGGCTGGGGTAGCTCCCCACTGTGATGCACAAAGCTTCTTTAACAGACTGTTTCGTGTGTTGACTTTAGCTCTGACCCTTTGCTCTGACCTTGTCGGAACGTTGCCACACTCTGCACAGTGGTTGAAGAATTCGAGGACCCAAGATTTAAGTTGGTTGATAAGTTGTTCGTTGAAAATATTATCTATACCAGGGGCCTTGTTGGTGTTCAAACAACTGAGTGCCCGCTCGATTTCATTTAAGGTAAAAGCCGAGCTAAAACCATTTGATTCAGAATCTGGCTCACAGTTAATTCGAAGCTTCCGTACTTTTCCCTGTCGCTTTCCGGTGAGCAGTAGGTGGTGTGCAAATTCGTTTGCTGTGACAGAAGGTACGGGATCTCGTGTGGTCGGGTCTTTGCCAAGGCGTCGGATGGTTTGCCAGGCCTTACGACTGCTGTGCTTCATGTCAGTCGACTCAATGGTCTTAATCCCGCAGCTGGTCCCCTGTTTCAATAGTTCGCAGGTCAAAGGGGTCGTTATTATATTGGTTGGTATATTCTTTATATAGTTCTACTGCGTCCCCAGTTAGGCTTGGTATATAAGATGTCCTACATCCGCGAGGAATATTCCTTCTAGACGCCAGGTTTACTGCTTTTGAGAATTTATCGTAATTTTCAAGGGTGGGCGCGAGGTTTTCTACTCGACAATCCAGATCGGCTGCATTAGGCATCCCATTTCGCCTTCCCAAAATTATATCTTTGTAGGAAAGGCACAGTTCGAGGGCACACAAAATCTTCCACACGCACAGCAATCGGACGGTGCTGCGAGTGTGGGATGGCATCAAGCACTTCTTTGACGCTTTGACTGACGATGTTCTCGCTGACAAAGATAAGGTCAGGATTATATCCGCTACGCCATCAACCGCTGTTAAAGGATTTAGGAAGCTTAGCATCATGGATAAGTGAGAGTGATTCGGCTTCTGCCCAGCTTTCTACATTTTTACCACTCTCCTCAGTTAAGCTGTATCCCCAGATAATGCTGTGGCTGTTGAAATCCTCCACGACAATCCAAGGGACATTATCAGCAGTTAGGAAAAATTCCCTGCAAAAATTTCTCCAGGGGGTTTATACACAGAGGACACGCATTCTGTGTCCAGCAAAATAGAAATGATTTCCACGTTGCGTTGTTTCAGTTCCTGCAGGACGGTGATATTGGTAAGATCTTGTCGCACGAACACGGCACTCCCATCATGGGAGTCCCATGCTTCGGATCAAGTATCTCAGCAACCAATTTCATTCGGGGGGTAAAAAGCCTGAGATTTTCAGTAGCTCTGTGAGTTTCCTGTAGGCATAGAACTTGGCACTTTTTTGTTTTGCATATATCAGATAGGATATCCTGTTTCGGGCCACTAAGGCCTTCGACGTTGAAAGAGATAACTCGTAGTTGGGAACGGGTATGATCCATAAACTACTCCGGTGTACACAATGTATTATCGCATTAGCACGAGAGATCGCGACGAGGACGCTCTTGCAATGATCCCCATTGGTCCGATGAATAATATATTTAGAGCAAAATGGTTGTAAAGTTCGATAATAGGGTTAATATAACTTCTTCACTCGCAGTGGTTGAAGTGTATAGAAATTCGGACGCTCATACCGTCGTTGACATGAAGTTTGTTATTAGCTTTCTGTAATTTACTGTAGGTTGAGTTCGAATGATCTTCTTGAATAAAATAAAATATTTTCTAAAAAGTGGGCACGCCACACTCTTGCCTGAACCGATTAATCTCACTAGTTTAATGTATTGCAAGGAAGCCGAACATCATTCACCAAAGTGAAAACGCTTTTGGACCTGCTCTAATCGTTCATATTCCGCGTCGGGGCCTGTCTTTCTCGTTGGTCCACACAGGGCAAATTAACATCTAAAGTAAGATTACGTGGCCAAGAACTTATTTAGGTTAAGTGCTGCATAGTTGGAGAGGGCCATCCAATGGGGGCATTTTAAAAGAATTCTTTTCCGTTTTTCAACATGAATTTTTACTGTTTTATTCTAAGATTTTTTTTCATTCAGATATTGCAAAATTTTATCTAAAAGAGCCCGAGCAACGCCGGGAATATCAGCTAGTAAAATAGAAAAAATTAAGATGTTAAAAATAAATTAAAGACTGGCCAATAAAACATAAAAAATAAAACATTGAATATTTCCAATAAAATTTTAAAAATAAAGCATTAATGTCAGATCGCCGAATTGAGGAAGAAAATAGGAGAAAAAAAATTCGACGATCCAACACGGAAGCAAAGAAGAGGGAGAGAAGGAAGCCAGAGAAGAAAGCAAGAGAAAAGGAGAGAATTTAGCTAACCGCCACCTCCAGAGAAGAATAGAAGAATCGGAAGATTCGAGAAGGCAGAAACAGGCCGCTTATTGGAGGAAAGGACGAGTATGCAAAAAAGGCTCAGGAAGGAGGAGGATAAAAGATGGGACCAGAGGAAGGGAAATCAGGGAGGTTTCCGATTTCGTATGAGATGCAAGAAGGACAAGGACGGCCAGCAGGACGAATTTGGAAGACGAACGCGGCACTGAGGGAACTTCCACGAGTACGGGCGAGCGAAGCCAGCTGCGGAGATCTCGCCAAGCCAGCCGCCGAGCGAAGTGCCTCAGACGAATTAAGAGAGGACAGTTGCACGGGACTCATGGAACCAGAGGGTTCGCCCATCATCCCAGGCAAGTGAAGCATATCGAACTTATCATAATCGAACTGTGTTCAATTCCTCTTATGTCAGTGCGCCCCGTGGGAAGAAGCCCGCGAAGAAACGAAGATTTCGCCGTCCGCCCCGCCTCCCGCCCCAGCCGACGGTGGAAACGAATTCCCCGACGACATCTCGTCCGAGGGACGAGCTTTTCCGACCGAAGGTGCCTGTATTCCCCGGAGCCGATCTACTAGAGACCACGACCGACGATTCAGCGCGAGCCACGAAAGCGAGCGGAGCCGCCTCGCCAAGCCACGCCGACGTCGACATCGCCGTAGATGCGGACCCGGTCTCTCCTGCCACCGATCGGACTATTCTCCCAGGAAACACCACCGATACGCCTAACTTTGTAGATTTAGACGAGGACGGATCGGATATTCCTGCTACCACCTCTTACATTATTCTGACGCCACAACTAGAGGAATCAACCCCATTGAGTGCCCCAGCCAGCCCGACAGCGGAGGACGTCAGCTTTGCAAGCGCGAGCTGCACAGAGATCTGATCGCGAGCCACGCTTGGCTATTGCGTCTCGACTTAAGGGTATCATCTTTATTTCTTAATTTAACGTTGCAAGATTAGTTAGATTAAAGACTTTAAGTGCTACTATTAATTTCTCTTGGACGAAATCTTACTGTGCTCCGTTAAAACTTCTGAGTGACTTGCTTTTTGCCGCCTCTGTGGAAAGAAGTCTCTTTCATCACTAACTATTAAGAGTTCAGATGGGAGGCTTCTGAAAACGGAGGAGAGCGTGTTGCATACGTGGAGGGAGTACTTTGCATCTCTTCTTAATCCGGTGACAGCAACAACTGAGGCACATGAGGTGCACCTTGGAGCGGAGAATAGTCACGGTAGTATCACCGAAGCAGAAGTCAGATGGGCAATTAAGTCCCTGAAGACTGGCAAATCAGGATGGCAGCCAGTAGCTGACTCGTGTGTGTCAGGTTGCTTGGATATCTGGCCAGGCCCCTAAGCAATGGCAGACAGGAATTGTGATCCCTATCTTCAAAAAGGGAGATCAGAGAGATTGCAACAAATGCCGAGGCATCTCTTTGCTCAGCATTTCTGGAAAAGTGTACGCTAAGTATCTGGATAAGAGAAGTCGGGAATTATGGTACGTTCACAAAGACGCGGTACATGCTGATACGTGCGGAAGCGGCCGTGCGGCAGCCAATCAAATTCATTCCGCATCTGCCGCTTCTAAGCCGGATCTGAGATTGTTTGGGATCAACTTTTTCCTATGCGGTCATGCGGCGAGAGCGGCAAGGTTGTCACGTGAATTCTTTCTACCAAGCAGCGGTAATCTTCTCGAGAGCGCCAAAATGGAAGCATTGGAAACATGGAAGTGATTAACTTCTGATAAATGAAGTCAAGCAGAGCTCAGGTGACAGAAGAAATAATTATGAAATGAATCTTGATCATGCATTCGCATTTCTTGAATAAGGTTTTTGAAATCTTCTTGTGCAGCACGATTTTGTAATAAAGGACGCACCCACCATCTTCTCTGCCTGCTCTGACGCTTTTTATATCTCTGATATAAAGCTAATAGAAGTATACTGTATCTACATCTATATCCGATGAAATAATGTTTGACAGAAATATTCCGACACCTAATAAAACAACAAACACATTCATCATAAAAATTTGCCAGTAACGGAGACCGGATGTTTACTTTTAACAGGAACTACTTGTTCTGTGCACACGCACTACCCCTAATGGCAGTATTTTGAAACGTCATGCGGAAAGTTTGAATTGTCTTCCTTGGGTCTTCTAGCACTAACCTTCAGCATGCACTAGACCGGTTTGCAGCCAAATGTGAAGAAGCTGGGATGAGGATCAGTATAGCTAAGACTGAGGTTCTGGTCCTTTCAAGACAGCCTGCTCAGTGCGTTCTCCATGTTAGGGGAGCCCCATTGAGACAGGTGGAGAAGTTCAAGGTTCTCGGGATTGCATTCACGAGTGATGGGCGGCAGGAAAAAATTGGATGCTCGGGTCGGTGCAACAAGCTGTGTCAGACGTGAACTGTGGCAGTTTGTGGTAACGAAACGCGAGCTGGGAAACAAAGCCAAGCTCTCAGTCTTCAAATCTATCTTTGTCCCCATTCTCACTTATGGTCCCCATCACTTGGGTAATGACCGAAAGAGTGCGATCGCGGGTGCAAGCGGCCGAAATGAGATTTCTGAGAGATGTGGCAGGTATTGCCCTACTAGATAGAGTGCACAGCAGCACAATAAGGGAGTCTTTAAGTGTTGAGCCGCTACTTCACGTTGCGCTAGTATGGCCACGTGATACGGATGCCGCAAACTGGTCTTCCTAGGCAGTTTTTTGGTGGGTAAGAGACCAAGGGGTCGGCTAGACTACATGGAGAATGTGGGTTCGAGTCGCTTGGGTATTACCAGGGAGGACATGCGCCTGATGGCGGAAGATCGCGATCGCTGGAGATCCTCCATAGGGCTGCTGCCTCCCGCGACCCTAACGGACAAGCGGGTTTGAAAAGTAAGTAAGTAAATTTGGGTGGCCATTAGAACAAACATCAAGAAATATGCTAGTATTTAATGTTAAATAAATAAATTTTTCTTCAATTTCAATTATATCTGAAAACATCTTATATATTAAAACGCAAAGGACTTTTTTAAGAGCAAAATCGGCACTTCTACGCATGCGCGTTGATCATTGTTATCGTCGTCGTTTGTTATTAATTTGGTCATCAGTACTAGCAAAGTTCTTGACTCTGACGTCTTTGTGGAGGGGATTGTTTATGATTGTTTATGAAACCGTATAGTTGTTTGCCGTCAAATTTTGGCGAGTTTCATCTATTATAGTTTAAAAGCCCACATTTTCAACTTTAAAATGAGCTATGAATGAAACCTGTATGATGTACAGTTTCAGAGACATGTGTTTATAGAACACCTTAACCGGCTAATTTCGGTAAATTTAACTGCGAATATTTTTGTATGAAATTATGTTAGCTGTTGGTTGCTTATTTTTATGTAGGAAATGTATTAAAAACGTAGTGGCTTGTACGCCTTCCGTTCAATACAAAGGAAGTGACAGCTTGTACCGCCATCTACCTACACCCAGCTAGCATGCTTACGTAATTCCAATGTAAATTCCAATACGTAATTCCAACGTTAGGTCCATACGTTAGACTAACGCAGAAATGGTACGCTGTCTGATGGTTGGTTAACCGTTAGATCTGGGTTATTTTTAACATAATCCCAACATTAATATAACGTATTTCCAACAATTTTCTAAGATAATCCCAACATTAATATAACGTATTTCCAACAATTTTCTAATATAGCCCTGACATTAATATAACGTATTTTCATCAATTTTCTAACATAACCCCAACATTAATATATTATATAGAATTCTATAGAATATATTCCCAATGATTTCCTAACGTGATCCCAACATTAATATGAGAAACTGGAAAGGATTGTGGATAACGACATGACCAACTGACAACAACCACTTGTCCACAAAAGAATTTTATTAAGCATATAAGTATTTCGAACTCATTGAGTTCATTATTCAATGCCGATACAAAATTTGGTTGAATTACAGAGAATATATATAAGGGCCAGAGTGGCCATTATCCAATAAAAAGGTACAAATGTAAATTACAAAATAAAAAAAAAGACGAATGGGGGAAAACAGTCTCTTAACATCAGAAGCGCGGACCTAGTAGAGATACTTCCTCCTGGTCGCGAACAATCGTTAAAATCGATGCCGAATGCCGATTATTAAAATTACAATGAATAAAATCAAAGAAAGTAAAAGATAAACGATGATACAAAATTAAGAAATATAGAAAATTAACTTGACTCTTTAAGCAATTTGATAAAGTGTCGAATCTCCTATCGGGCCTGCGTCTCCGTTTAGTAACAGGTCGGGGTCCTTCTTGGAAATCTCCAACTAGTGTCTTTCCTAGGAAAAATTATTCGAACAAATGAATACTCGATTTTTTATCTGTCGATACTTTTTATTCGATAATTTTTAAGTAAATATCGAATAAATAATGATTAACCGAATAAAAATATAAATTCGCTGATAGTTTTTTATTTTATTGAACAAAATCATCAATTACACGAATTTTAAAGAGAACAAATTACAAAATCTAAATTTTAAAAACTATTGTTTACAAATTCCAGTATTTAACATCTAAGCTCTGTAAAAAATGCCAGAAGGTCGGGGTCCTTTTTAGCAGCATCTGTGGGAAAAAAAATATACATATAATAATTTGAAACTATACACTAAAAATTACAAAAACATGAAAAATAATAATAATAATTCAGAATGGCCAAAATTCATAATGTCCCAAAAGTATTGATCGTGGTGACGATGAATTAAATAAGCTATAAAAAATAATCTCATATTAAACGAACAGCTTCCATAATTATTAAATAAATAAACGTCGTTTTCTAATAATACGATCATTATTAATGACTCTGGACAAGTAATAATAGTCTTATACGTATGTACAGTTTATCCTACTTGTTAAAATGCAAGTAAAATTGTTATTTCTATTTGTACTCAAGCAAACACAAGGTAATATGAATTTCAGATCAAAAAAGATTGCATACCTTATATGATTATTCCGTAGGAATAAGAAAACAGCAATTTCTTAAAGAGAAATAAATATTGTTAATATGATGTGAAAATAGAATCCCACAAAATAAGTGTTAAAAAGTTACACCAAAATACAAATAATTATATTGAAACATATATAATAGTAAGTTATAACTTACTTTTTTTCTTGGAGAAACAAAAAAGCAGGAAGCGAGCGTAGATGTCAATCTTCAACAGTCGATCAGAGACGTTTGTAAAAGGCGCGCTTTCAGTCAAATTAGATCAGAGGCGCTTACTTTAACGGTCTCTGAATTAGATGCTGCATTGCTCTTCTGCGCATTTTTACTGCGCACATACGTCAATTAGTGAACATCCAATAATGGATCGCCATTTTATATGAGCCATGAGTGAAATTATATTACGATTTCCCAACGAGTATCAAACGTAGGAATTACTTAATATCTAACCGTTATCTAACCGAACACTTTAATAACAAGATCTGAACATTTCCATTCTCAGCTCTTACGGTCTACCAACCTAAATACCAGTTTCCAACGGAAATATAACATATGAGTGCTAGCTGGGCAGATTCAGCTGCCCAGTTATCGAAACAAGCAACATGGTGGAATCGCTTAGCTTCGACCAGTTAATATGGGATAGAATGAATATTATGAATGGCGCTGATGATTTGCAAGTCAAGAAAAGATATATTTTCTTCAAATTTACAAGATCTGTATATCGCTCACTGCGCGTATATGTCCCTCCCCCCTCAAGCATTCTTCTCCTGTTAACTCGAGTTAGCTCTGATGGCTTCGCTATCAACATTTTGACTCTATTGCAATTTATTTCATGTAATCAGGAAGGAATAAATGAAGGCGGTTCATCTGTTTCTGATGGAATCTTTGTGCAAATTATTCGGGGCCACCGAGTGGATAAGTGACGCTTCCAACATAACATCTTTGACTTTTTATTTTTTATTTATAATTTATTATAATTACTCATTTATTCAAAAGCTAATAGATTCATTACTATAATAATAAAATATTATTTTCTTACTTTTATTATAAATATTCGTTTATTTAATAATAATCAATAATAAACAAGTTAAAAATTAAGAATTTTACAGTTTCTTCACATAAAATTTAAAAATTTTTAAAAAATTTATTTTTATTATTATTTAGTTTGATACCTCCAAATGTAAATGCCAATTAAATTATAATAGTGAAAATAAAAATCAAATAAATTATAACAAAAATCACTTAATATCCACCGGAAGTCTTTGGAAATCCAAAAGATGAAATCCAGTGGATGCAATATACAGGGTGTAGCAGTCAAAGTGTTACAAACTTATAGTACTTATAATAAGCATTTTATGTTCTATAGACATTAGTCCGGAAATGCATAACTGATGAGTTACAGAAGTGAGCATACGCAGCCTTCACTGCAGTTACAGTAGCTGTTCAATCTGACGGCCTCCAACCTCAATGCACGTTTGGCATCTGCTGTGTAAGTTGTTGTACGCTCTGTCGAGTAGCACTGGAGTGTCTTTTATATCTTCAGCGGCTGCCACCAACCGTGCTACAAGATCCGCTTCTGACTCCACTGGGATTTCATAAACGATGCTCTTTAAATGTCCTCACAACAAGAAGCCCAGTGAACCTTCTGCCATGCCACTGGAACCCCTCGCCCAATCCATCATTCACCAAATGTTTCGCCAAGATAGTCCCGGACAACTTGCGCGAAATGGGGTGCGCGCACCATGATGCTGAAACCACATGTTCCGACGGGTGTCCAGAAATACATCGCCCAACAAGTCTGGCAATACTTCTTGAAGAAAGATAAGACACGTGGCTGCTGTGAGATGATGTGGTAGAATGTAAGCTCCAACAAGATGGCCGTCGACAATACCAGCCCATACGTTAACTCCAAAACGTTGCTGGAAACACCTGAGCCATGTACCATGTGGGTTTAGGCGTTCCCAATGGTGCATGTTCCGGCTATTGAGAATGCCGTCTCTGAAGAAGAATTCTTCATCGCTGAAGAGAACCAATCTGGGAAACACTGTTCCCGCACACAACGCCGTAGGAACCATCGACAGAACTTAACGCGAAGTGGAAAGTCAGTTGGCCCCAATGCTTGAACTCTCTGCCGATGGTATGGATGGAATAGCTGTTCGTGCAACACTCGCCAGACAGACATGTGGTCCATGGTGGCCGCAATAGCACGGCTACTCATGAATTCGACGAAGCACCTCGTCCTCGAATCCCAGGGTGCGACGGGTTCGGCCAGCACCAACACCTACACGATGCACAATAAAGGTTTCTGACTCACGCAGACGCCGTGTACGTCGAGCGAACATTGTGTATGCTGGTTGCTGACGATGTGCAAATCGCTCGTGATAAAGTCGGCAGACAGCTCTTCCGTTCCCTTGCACTTCGCCGTACACTGATACCGTGTCGGTGTACTCACCAAACGTGTAGTCAGCCATAATCGCAGACAGATAGATACTAATGACTGATTGCACAGTTCACGTGGATGTAATAGGAAGTTAATTTTAAGTTAATTTGCATGTTCCTAGTTAAAGTACACGATTGCTCACGTTGGTTGAGACCATTCGTTCACAGGTGGAGTGGGTAGCAGGGTTCGATGGTGAGCACTGCGAATGAGCCACACCCACTTCTGTAACTCATCAGTTATGCATTTCCGGACTAATGTTTATAGGACATAAAATGCTTATTACGATCACTTGTATAAGTACTATAAGTTTGTAACACTTTGACTGTTACATGCTGTATTGCTGTTGTTCTTATTAGTAAGTCCACAGTAGATCAAATGCTAGCAGTCCACTGGTAGAAACAAAGAAATTAATGGAATAGCTGGTCATCCAACCGCTTTTAATGTCCAAAGACTGCTTCAGTCGTAGATGATAGTCGCTTTTATGGCACAGTAAAAGAAATTTAAATTAAAATAAAATTTAAAACAAACATAAGTATAGTTAACAGAACGTTTTCGAAAATTATCTTCTCTCATCCCCATTTCTAAAAATGAACAGGTTTCTTTGCATTAACCATTGGTAAATGTTTATAATCAAAATATGCTATAATAAGAACAAAGAACTATATCCTAAAATTCATCTTTTGGATTTCCAAAGACTTCCAGTGGATATTAAATGATTTTTGTTTTAATTTATTTGAATTTTAATTTTATTATTACAATTTATTTGGCATTTATATTTGGAGGTATCAAACTAAATAATAAAAAAAATTAATATTTTTAAATTTTATGTGAAGAAACTATAAACTTCTTAATTTTAACTGTAAAAACAGTTATTATTGAATAAATGAATATTTATAATAAAAATAAGAAAAACAATATTTTTATAATAATAATGAATCTATTAGCTTTTGAATAAATGAGCAATTATAATTATAAATCCATTACTTATAAATAAAAAGTCAAAGATGTTATATTGGAAGCGTCACTTATTCACGCGATGGCCCCGAATAATTTGCACAAAGATTCCATCAGAAACAGACGAACCGCCTTCATTTATTCCTGATTACATGAAATAAATTGCAATAGAGTCAAAATGTTGATAGCGAAGCCATCAGAGCTAACTCGAGTTAACAGGAGAAGAATGCTTGAGGGGGGGAGGGACATTTACGCGCAGTGAGCGATATACAGATCTTGTAAATTTGAAGAAAATATATCTTTTCTTGACTTGCAAATCATCGGCGCCATTCATAATATTCATTCTATCCCATATTAACTGGTCGAAGTTAAGCAATTCCACTATGTTGCTTGTTTCGATAACTGGGCAGCTGAATCTGTAGGTAGATGGCGGTACAAGCTGTCACTTCCTTTGTATTGAACGGAAGGCGTACAAGGTTGCACTGTACGTAGCCACTGCGTTTATCAAAATATACTGTTTTTAGGTGTCTCATTTCACGTTTTCATATGCCAAATAATAGTAATGTGATATAAAAAAATGAAAACGAAACCATCTCTTTCGCTTTTCGTCAGAAGCTTTTGTTTCAGGTTTTGAAATTACCTTACTGGAACTACTTGTTTGTGTATTTTATCGCTGCAAAGCAGTTATTGCCTCAGGTTAACTATCCGGTCACCAGAAACGAAACTGACTTTAGGTTGGTAATGGAAAATAGAGATTAATCTAAGTGATGAAAGAATATTTTTCCACAAATAATAAAGTACAGATGGGAAGTACGAGGGGTCCAATAAGTAATGTAACACACTTTTTTCTGAAAAAGGGGGTTGTTTTATTCAGCACATTCAAATACACCATGTTATTCCCCAATCTTTTAGCTACACAACACTATTTTTCAACGTAATCTCCATTCAATGCTACGGCTTTACGCCACCTTGAAGTGAGGGCCTGTACACCTGCACGTTACCATTCCATTGGTTGATGTCGGAGCCAACGTCGTGCTGCATCAATAACTGCTTCATCATCAGCGTAGTGCGTTCCACGGATTGCGTTCTTGATTGGGCCAAACAGATGAAAATCCGTCGATCTGCTCGAATGAGAGTGTTCGCATATTCCGACATTGCAGGAGTCAGAGCTGTGCACGGCCGGCCAGCTCGCGGGAGATCAGACAGTTTTGCTTGACCTTGCGGCGATGATGACACACGCTTTGCCCAACGACTCACCGTGCTTTTGTCCACTGCCAGATCGCCGTAGACATTCTGCAAGCGCCTATGAATATCTGAGATGCCCTGGTTTTCCGCCAAAAGAAACTCAATCACTGCCCGTTGTTTGGAACGCACCTCCATTGTAGACGCCACTTTAACAGCTCACTATAGCGCTGTCACATATCGGACGTCAATGAAATTTTACGAGACGAAGCGGAAATGTTTGAAAATGTTCCACAAGAAATGTCCAGTTTTTTCAACCAAAATTGGCCGAGAAAAAAAATGTGTTGCATTACTTATTGGACTCCCCTCGTACTTTAACATTGATGAAACTAAATTTGCCCATTCGGATGTAAGAACTCACGACTTCTTGTAGGTCCAAATGTTGGACATTTTTTTTTAGAGGAACTCTGCGCGGATGTCGACATTCGATGGCCTCATGTCCAGATGATCGCACTTTTCGTCGAATATGGTGGTAACATGACTAAAATGTAGATGCCAAACGTTAGAGACTCTTCCTAGATGAATTTCTTTTAGATGTTAAATAAGCTCTTACCATTCAGTCAGTTAAAATTTTTCTAAATTAAATGGAACAATGTTAGGTTCCTTCAGATTCTGTTTTTACATCCGAGTGGGCAAATTTATTTTCATCAAACTGAAAATACTTTCCATCTGTCTTTCTTATTTTATGAAAAAATATTATTTCATTATGGTCATTATTCGTAAGTATAAATAATAATAATAATAATAATAATAATAATAATAATAATAATAATAATACATAATTGATATCTCCATCCCCAACACACACAATTTACAAAAGACATACACTGACAAAATCACTAAATATACGGATCTTGCACATGAAATAAAACGCCTTTGGGGAGTTAACAGAGTACACATTGTTCCTATCGTTGTTTCTGCCACTGGGGTTATTCCACACTCGCTACACAAAAGCCTGTCAACACTAAATTTAAACCCACACTTATACAAAACCTTACAGAAAGCCACAATTCTAAACACCTGTCACATAGTAAGGAAATTCATACACCCAAACATCAATAGTCCCACGAGTGCATAACTTTCCCTCCCTCGCATTTGAGTCCCTTGGGCTTTGGCCCTCTTTTGGGTCCGCCTCTGGGATTGGCTTCCGGACTTGATCCGAGTTTGGCTTCCCCAAACAATGATAATAATAATAATAATTCCTGATCTTCATTATAGCTGCCCCCCACGTAAGTTGAACGATCTTTTTGACATGCGCAGTAAGTCATCTCATCAATATGCTTTGTCTGGATTTTACCCATGGTGCACTTGTTCTACTATACTAATGGTGGAGATATCGTTGAAACATAGTAAGCCTATTAAAAATCATAATATAAAACAAACTGCATTCGAGTCGACTGTTCTGCGTCATTTTTTAATTTATTAATTTCATTTATCTATTTAAAAGAAAAAAAACGAAACTAGAAACTAAATATAAATACGAAAACAATGTTTCGAAAACGAAAGCGGATGTTTCATGGAATAGCTAAGTAATTTACTTCCCGTTAACGTCTATTGGCTGGGTCAGAAATGACGTCATCCTGTCGTTCAACTTCTGTGGCGGCAGCTATAATTACATTTGTTTACAATTAATAACAGGCAAAACATGATAATTATGCTTTTATTAAAATAGATTATACCATTGGGAAAAATACATACCAGATTTACAGAATCTTTTAGAATGCGTTATAAAATCGACAGTTTTTCATATTTTCGAAAATCATGTTCCTCCAAATTTTTATCAGTTTCCATAGAGTCATTAAAAGTGATCATTTTAAATACTCTGCTGTTTTCATTTTCATTATCAAAGAAGTACATTGTTTTGGTATATTTTTCATAGAAAAGAATGCCGCCATTTAAATGAGCATAACATTTAAATTCAAAATATTTTTTTTTCAACTTCTGACTGAAATGTAATTGTTTAACATCCCATTCTGAAACATCTGGATTATACACTGCGAAGAGGCTATATTTCTTATGAGTGGAAAACATGAATACATAGAGTTTGTTTCTATGGCAAAGGAATGTTGTTTGAACATAAAATTCTTGCTGATAATCAAAACCTTTCAGAACCTTGTAATCTTCTTCAGCAGACAACCATCCATTAGCAAAAGGCAATGGAACTCTACAATGAATCTTGAGCTCCTCATCGACAAGTTGATACAAAAGATGTTGTTTGCTAGTTCGCTCCACAATCAACAGATACAGCGTGGAATTTAAATTTACGCAGTCAATGACTTGACCTATCGGACATTTAATTACTTTCCACGACTGAAGGCTAGGAACGAACAACTGAATGATAGTTTCTTTGTCTCCGCCCTCAATAACATAAATATCTCCATTCATTATGCAGATATGTGGTATGCATATTGCATTAGGTAGCGAAGGTTGGAGGTTCACTGTTTTCTTTTGCAAATCGTATAGAAGAAAAGACTGACGCGTACAGCGATCATATAGGTTTCTTGGAACTGCTCCTATGATATAGAGCGAAGAATTCATTAAAATGGGAAAGGTTTTGTAACCATCAAAGATGAAAGGTAAATCGGTGAAGAACATGGCGTTGTTACTATCGCGAGTATCAACGATCTTAATCGAACTCTTTTTATTGATTAGACAACCATTAATCTCTTTACGATAACAGCTCATGAAAATATATCGAAAAGACAGGTCGATGTTTTTTTTACTACAGGGAAACGTTATGGGTATTTTAGGTCTCGTGGTGAACGTTTGTAATTCATTTTTTTCTTGAAGGTTTGGCAGAACTTGAGAGGTTAAAATTCTCTTTAAAAATTTTTTGGTTGAAATGACCTCGTCAGTTTTTATGAACTGGATCAAGTATTCTCTTGAAATGTTTTTAAAATTTAAACCAAGAAGAAGATCCTGAAAACTTTCGGCAGAAATATTTTGATTTCGGCTCCATTTTACAATTCCATCTAAAACAATATCCGGAATTGCAATGTACTGTTTCTGTATTTCTTCTACCAACCGTTTCATCAATGATGAAGCTAAAAGCTCAACATGGGCATCGTTCTTAAATAATATAGGTAAATTCTTCAACGTAAAAGCCGTTACATCAAAAACATCGCTTTCACTCCCATAAATTTCAACAACATTCCAGATGCCAAGGTAATTTTCAGTGTCGAGTGATTTTTTCATTAACTTCATACAGATATCAGTTAAACCTTTCAATTGAAACAAATGAGATGTCCGATGAATTGCTTTAATGGACTCCAAATCTTGATTAACGATGCCATCAGTTGAATCCAAATAAATGTATTCGAGAATTTTATTCATTAATTCCACGCTTATTCTGTTTTCACTTTGGCTATAGTCCACCCATTGCGTTTTGGTTTCTTTGAATTCACTCGAAAACATTCTCTCGAAATAGGCTGACTTACAGGAAAGGATAACTCGATGAGCTTGCAGTTCTCCGCCGTCACAAACGAGAATTACGTCGGTCATTTCGTTAGTCAATCTCATCCCATTCATTCCTTTATTCAAAGCAAGTGGCGTCACTTCCATTGCCGCAGAGTTCCTACGAAAAATAAAAAAATATTTAAACAAAAAAATATTTATGCAAAAAATTTAATCGCAATGACATGAAAAATTAAAAATACATAGTTTGATATGCTCGAAAGAATTATCTCTCGAATTAGATAGGTTTGGTTTGGTTTGTTTGGTATTAACGTCCTTTTCAACTGCCATGGTCATTTCAGGACGGCGTTATAGGGGCCGCAAATTTTGCCTCGCAAGGGTTCTTTAACGTGCAGCCGGCAAACGACTACACGGGACCAACGGCTTTACTTCCCTTCCGAAGGAAGTGCGTGATCTCAGGATTTCCCCCTGAAAAATCCTCGTCGTCCTCGGCCGGGATCGAACCCGCGTACTCGGGCATCAGAGGCGATCACGCAAACCACTGAGCCACCGAGGCCGATCGAATTAGATAGAGATCTGATTTTTCACCATGATTAAAAAAAAAAAATCGGTGACTGCTAATTTCTGAAAAATAGTCCGCGTGTATGGACAAAGCATGCCACAGGCTGTCTTCACCAGCGACAATCTCAGAATCTCTTCCACACACAATCGCGCAGAGTTACCACAGTCCACCTACTTTCGGAACAGTCCTTGTTTAATCTGCAGGGTATTTTCTAAATTATCTCCCGTATTACTCAAAAACTATTACAGATTTTAACGTGAATTTTTTTCTATTCACAAAGAAAAAGTCAAAAAGTTTCTTAGCATGCCTTAATAAAGTTCAATGTGCCCCTCATTTATGGCGTGAAGGACGTCAAAGCGAAACTCGATTTCCTCCCATGTTCGGGCTAGCATTTCGGGGTGATTTCAATTTTTCTGTTCTTGAGAGTTTCAATGTCATCAACGTTGGTCTTGTACACTCTTTTGTCTTTCACATATCCCCAGAAGAAAAAATCCAGAGGGTTCGCATCGGGTGAGCGAGAGGGCCAAGGGATTGGCCCATCCCTTGCAATCCATCATCCTGGAAAGTTCGTATCAAGGCACTGCCTAACTTGCAGGCCCCAGTGAGGAGGTGCTCCATCTTGTTGATAGACTATGATGGGCTGCAGTTCTTCCACTTGTGGAAACGGGTAGTTCTCCAGCATATCTGGGTAGGTTGCAGCGGTAATGGTGTCTTCAGCGAAAAAGAAAGGTCCGATTACTCGATCATGCATTAAACCGCACCAAACATTAACCTTTTGGGCTGTCGCGTATATGCTCCCTTAGAACGTGGGGTTTTTGTGAGCCCCAAATGCGGTTGTTGTGTCGGTTTACTGCTCCGGAAGTATGGAATGTGCCTCATCAGAAAACAAAATGTCCTCAAGGAAGGTGGGAACACTGTCGATATTTTTGAGCATATCCTCAGCAAACTTCTTGCGCTTCGGTCGGTCATCTGACTTCAGTTCATGCATCATCTAGATTTTGTAGGGTGTAAAACGAAGGAGGTACTTCACTATATTATGTACGGATGTCATTGGCATATCCAGTTGACGACGCCGCTTGGCGAAGTGATTTACGGGGACTACGATCGAACGTCTTCATGACCTTTTCTACTCTCTGTGGTGTCGCTGAAGATCTACCAGCACCCTTTTTGTGTTCAGGCTGCCTGTATTTAAAAATTTCTCATGCCATAGCTTAATTGACTTATGATTTGGATGATCCTTTTTAAACTTTGTTTTGAGCATTCTCTGAACTGTAATCATTGCCTTAAATTCCGCAACCCATAACACGCATTGAGCCTTTTCTTGAACACTCGCCATTGTCTACTGCGTCTCGTGGAAAATGGAACAACGCGCCAACCGAGTCTCGTGTTTCATTATCAACTCACACGAGGCTAAGAAACTTTTTGAGTTCTTCTTTGTGAATAAAAAAAAATCACGTTAAAATCTGTAATAGTTTTTGAGTAATAAACATGTAGAGTATAATACGGGAGATAATTTAGAAACACCCTGTACATTAGTATCGCCTGTGTTCGAAATTCGACTAATTGTGTCTGCGATCAATTGTATAATTGTAGCTACGAATATTATTGAAAATACATCTCTCAAAGCGATAATAGAATTATCATTATCGATTTCGACGTGTGCAACATTATAAGTGTGGGGATTAAAACGTCGAGGATAAGTAGGATCAAAAGGTGGGGATAAAACGTGGGTTAAGAAGTATCCCCCAACTTTTTATTCTTTTTATCTTCTTTTTTACCCCCTTTTAATTGCTTATATACACTGCCCTGCCAAAAGTATCCGGGCACCCCAATATACTGGGTGTTTATGAATTCCACTGCCAGACTTGGAGAGGTGGCAGGGAAGGTCAAAACTAACAACTATTCCGAATACCATTTTCCCTACAAAAACGTTAAAAAGGTGTAAAGATCCCGACCAACCCTGTGAATGCTGCATTGCACGGCACCCGCAGAGCTGCATGCAAAGCAGGATATTAGTAACGAAAACACTAATTGGTGAACGCACGGGTGATCACATTCCTCATCGAGGGTGACCAGGCAGAGTCCGTGAGGTACGTACAAGCAGACGCACCATATCTGCAAAGATCTTAACATGAATGAGTTCACGCATGGAGAGATGGTAGACATGCATCTGTTGTACGGCTAGGCACATGGCAATGCACGAGAAGCTGCAAGGCTCTACCGCGAGAGGTTCCCTCGTAGACGACATCCTTGTCGTGCAACATTTGTGGCGATTGACTGGCGCTTACGGGAAATGGGATAATTTCTACCCAGCAGGCATGACGCTGGTTTTCCAAGGACTGTGGAAACACGACCATGTCGAAGAGGACGTGCTGCAAAGATTTGCAGATAACCCATCCACAAGCACCCGTGCATTTGCACCTATTATTTGGGCATCAATCACACGACTGTATGGAACATTCTACATGAGCACTGACAACATCCTTATCATAAACAGAAAGTTCAGGGTTTGCGACGTGGAGACTATGTACCACGCGTGGAATTTTTAAGCCGATTTAACTCAGTTATCCATCCAAATTTCTTTGTTCTATAAAAACGAGTTGTTATTTTTTTAATTGTAAATCAATCAACGAATACTTCTTTAAAAAATTAGTCTAAACTGCACTTTTCACTTACGTTTCTATGCGTGTTCGGGCCAAAAATGGCTGACAAACTCATATGACTCAAACCAACCAACCAACAACCAGTATTCTCTAGCTAGAGCTTGGGGAAGTCAATTGCCGTACTTTGGTTATCTAGAGCTTTAAATCGGCCCAACTAGAGCACTAGATAACAATTCCTTTTTGACAAAAGTTATCGAGGAATGTGCCTCTGATGTTTGAATTTGCTGCAAAGCAGAGGCAATCATCGTTTCGAAATAGGCATCAAAATGGCTGCCTGGCACGAGTTGTGCATACTTTTTTATACAGTGCTTTAGGCCCAACTAAAGCTCTATATATATAAGTATGGACAACTGAAGCCATTTTTGTCATTTTTGGCCTTTTCGTAGGCTCAACTGCTTATTAAAACTCTCGAAAATCACTCGTTGTTTATGCAATTTAACGCTTATCGTAAGTATACATAAATTACATGAAAACCGAGTGATTTTTGAATTTTAATAAGCAGTCTATAGTGAGTTAACCTACGAAAAGGCCAAAAATGGCGTTAGTTGTCCATACTTGTATATATATAGAGCTTTAGGCCCAACTAGGGTGCCTGGATAAGTGCGGTAAAGGTTGGTGACAACCTACACCGTAAGCATGGTTTTTAATTCTCTGGTCTGTGCACTCGCGCAAATTCCATTGTTGGAGGTTAACAATTGAACTTTTGTATTTACTGAAGAGTTGATTTTTGCCCCCTCTATTGCATGACTTTGGCTACAGCCCAAACATGACAATGTATTTTAAGCTTAACAATGCATTACGTGTTCAGCAAAAAATACTTAACATTAGCATAGTCTTTTAATCCCCTGGTCTGTGCACAGGCATTGAATTCCATTGTTTTAGTCCAACAATTGGATTGCTGTATTTACTGAAAAGTCGTTTTTTGCCCCCTCTCTTGAATGAATTTGGCTACAGCTCAAACATAACAATGCATTTTAACGATCGCACAACGTAACAAAACTGTCAGCTACTATTACGTGTTCAGCAACAAAACGTAACATTACCTGACAGTTTTGTTACGTTGTGCGATCGTTAAAATGCATTGTTATGTTTGAGCTGTAGCCAAATTCATTCAAGAGAGGGGGCAAAAAACGACTTTTCAGTAAACACAGCAAAGCAATCCAATTGTTGGACTAAAACAATGCTGTGCACAGACCAGGGGATTAAAAGACTATGACATTAGCTGGCAGTTTGTTACGTTGTACGAGCGTTAAAATACATTGTTAAGTTTGCCCAAATTCAAGCAATAGAGGGGGCAAAAATCGACTCTTCAGTAAAAACAGCAATCCAATTGTTGACTCCAACAACGGAATTCGCGCGAGTGCACAGAACAGAGGATTAAAAGACCATGTCGTAAGCTTAAAGCGTGAGCCGCCATTTTGAATCCATGGTCGAAAGCAGAGACAAATGAAAGAAAGAGACTGGCAGTGACCTCCCCTCTAATGGTGCCTTCGTACCGCCATATTGGGATTAGCAAGAAACAGCTGATCGCCCGACGCAATGCATGTGAATCAATCGTTTGGTTTGGTTTGTTTGGTATTAACATCCTTATCAACTTCTATGGTCATTTCTGGACAGTGTTTTAGGGGCGGCAATTTTTGCCTCGCAAGGGTTCGTTAATGTGCAGCCGGCAAACGACTACACGGGACTAACATCGTTACTTCCCTTCCGAAGGAAGTGCGTGATCTCGGGATTTTCCTTCCTGAAGGAAATCCTCGTCGTCCTCGCCCGGAATCGAACCCGCGTCCTCGGGCATCAGAGGCGATCACGCATCCACTGAGCTAGCGAGGCCAATATGAAACAATCGCTTATTACAAAATTGATTATTTTATTGAACTGAGAATCATTTCTTCCTTTTCTTTTAATTTAAAGTTTTAAAATATTTGTCTTTAAAAATTCGTTAAAAGTATACGTTATCGTTAGTTAATGCAATAAAGTTTTTTTTTAAAAATTAGAAAATAGGTTAAGCTTACTAATACTTCCAGAAATCATCTACAAAAACAGCTGAAATTACATTGAGAATATATGCCGCCTTAGGTTTTTGCCAATCGTAACATGGCGAATGCTGCACTTCCGCTGGCACCAGTAGTGCTCAGCGAAATGAATAGGGCACTGCCAGTCTCTTTCTTTCATTTGTCTCTAATCGAAAGTGACAATTGAGTTATTGGCTAAGGTCAAAAACCCTCACCGGTGAGAGAATGATGACGTAACGGTTAGCCTTGACGTCATCAGTTAACTCATCAGTTAGACCGGTGAGCTCTTGATTTCTGACCGATCAGTTAATCCAATATGGCCGCTGCCGTGGAAACAAGCTACGACGAAGTCGCTGTTGCAATTTTTTTGTCAGTACTGAACAGCGAAGAAGATGACGACAAAATTTTACTTTCTCATGTAGGGAATTTGGTTAAATTGAACTATCTGCACAAATCGCGAGTCAAATCGCAAACGCAAGTCTCACTCTCGGCCCTGCGGGCCTCGCTAGTCAGTGTTTTCCGTACCACTCTCGGCCCTGCGGGCCTCGCCGGTCACTGTTTTCCGTTACTCGAACGCCTTCGGAGTTCTGTCTACGACGTCCCCCTCCGGGGGCAAATAATTGATATATACCCCAACCTATTTGGTTACAGGGGGCAGTTGGTTTCCCCCCGGCCGGTTACAGGAATCGCGACAATTCAGTTTGCGGAATAAGTCATCTCGCGATTTGTGCAGATAGTTCAATTTAACCGGGAATTTAATAAATTTTAATGAAAAAGAGAAACGCCAATCAATAGAAAATTATATATCTGTAATTTTCAGATATAGCGATAATGAATTTCAACGACACTTTCGTTTGCAACGTAATACATTTGAAGTGAGATCGTACACCAAATACAATCAATTTAATAAAGAATTAATACATTTTTAGTGGAAAATAAAGTTTTGAAAACCCTTTTAGGAACTTATAAGAATTCTAGCTCCTCAAATAAAATCCACTGAAAATTGTGGAAGGCCACGAGCAGACCCTGAGAAGCAACTGCTTTTAGCGCTGTGGCTATTTTCTACGCCTGATTCGTTCCGGTGAGACAATCTAGTTGGACGAACAAACGTGGCTTGTCTGTTGGTTTTGCAAATTCAAAAAGCTTTTTCGAAGAGTTACATTGATATTTTGAATGGAAATAAATATTATGTGACTGATTATGTGCAGCTAACTCCTCCGAAATGGCAAATAGAACTAATTATGGTTTTTTTCGATGAATAAAATCAATGAACAGATGAATTATTTTGATCATTAAAATAATTTTTCATATCAATAAAATATAGTTTCCTTCAAAAAAAAAATTTCAAAAAAACACAGTATCATATGAAATAATAAACATTCCCATCAACACAATAATAATTCTCAATGCAATAATAGTTCACATTAATAGAATATTATTTCACGTCATTAAAATGTAAATTCGTTTCAATAAAAAGTAATTTTATTTCAAGAAAATGTAACCTAAACTGATCTTATTCAGCAGATTCTCATTGAAAAATTACAGAACAGTAAAAAAAAAAAAAATAAATAAATAAAAATTATTCTTATTTTGAATTATAATGAAACTATATAGAATTTTATTTCTAAAATGAACAAGAGTATTACAAAGAAGACAATGATACAATAAGAAAAAAACGTGTGTGCTCAATTATACAAAATTAGAGTAAAATAGAAATACAATGAAGTTATCTTGAGCTTCCTTTTACAAAATATGAATAATTTGATTTTTTTTTTTTTTTTACCCTTACTGTAATTTTTCAGTAAGAATCTGCGGAAAAAGATCAGTTTAGGTTACATTTTCTTGAAATAAAATTACTTTTTATTGAAACGAATTTACATTTTAATGACGTGAAACTACATTTTAGTGATGTGAATGTTTATATTTTCAATATGAAACGTTTTTTTTTTGAACGAAACTATAGTTTATTGATATGAAAAATTATTTTAATTATCAAAAATTACATTTTATTCAACGAAAATAGCTATAAAATTAACTAACTAAAGAACTTAGTGTCCCAACTCCTTTGATCACGTAGTGTATGTTTTGTATAAAAAAATCATTTGGCTGTGATACGCCATTTCGGAGTTAATGTTTTAAGGACCCTTTCATGGCAAACCGGGAGGCTTGTGCAAATGTACCTTTCTGCCATTAAAATTTATTCTTTACACAAAATTAGAAAGCCAATAAAAATTAAGTTTGCACGAGTCCTTGCTTCTATAAATATGTAAAGAACTACTTTATAAAAATGAACTTTAATCCCCAATTTAGGCAAATTTTTAGTGTAATGTTTACGTTGCCTAATTTTGCCAAATTAATTCATTTGAACTCATTGCTTCACATCTACTTAATGAGTAAATGATTTAAAACTTAATTATCAAGTAATTCATGCAGAAAAAAATTGGCAGAGGCCCCATGCTAGCTAATAGTGGAAAAAATTGGTGTGGCTCGTGTTCAAACTTTGCTTCAGTTAATAAATGCGAACATTCTGGCCAATTTCAAGAAAATTAAGCATGCTACAATGGACTGTCACTATTGTTCAGTCACTTAGAGACGCTTTTTGAATAAAGGCATTCAAGGCTCTTACACCTTTCATTAAATGATTTAGATCTAGAGCCCTGAGTGGAATGATCGATTAATTTTCTGGCGTGGTTTATAAGGATAAATCAATATATAAGTCACCAAATGGAATAGCTTTAAATGGCTGCAATGTGCAATGGTTCTATGAATTTCGGTCGTCGCAATGATCCCTTACACAAGTGTCTATATAGGTGGTGCACCTATGTTGTCATGTGGCAGTGGGTCATTCGAATGTCAAGTGGGCAAGATGGCAAGTATGTTAGCTGATTGTACCCAGACGAAGTTACAGTCAGCCATTCACAGGAAATGTACAGTTGCATTGCAAGATGAGTATTTTTGTTGGATGACAACATTCGCCCAGGTTGGGAATAACTGGGACATCTGCCTTACAATTCGAATTTGGCACCATCTTTATCACCTGGGCAGTCACCAGTTCCACGACATGGAGGAGGTCGGTCTGGAGGTAACCAGCAGGCTACAAACCTTCACTGTTGGCTTTAAGTGAATCGTGAAACGCTGGGACAAGTGCCTAAATGTTCATGGAGATTAAACTGAAAAATAAACCAGGAATTATCACCTACATCCTTTGTTTAATCGATCATTCCAATCAGGGCTCTAATCTTACAATTTGACTATTGGCGACTTCAGGTGTCTTACAAAATGGCGGGTGAAAATCGTTTGTCAGCAATAGCGTTTATCATTGTTAGTATTAAATCTCAACAATGATGTTCCCCATTTCTTCCTCCATTTTGTAGGCATCTGAAGTCGCCAATACCTGAAACTTCAAAATAAACTGAAAAAAAAAATTCCTCTTTTTCAGATCAGTTGCAGATCGATTCGATATGGCAAAATCCAGTGCCATCTATATAATGAATAGAGTAGTCATGGCATTACTCCAGATTTTGCCAGGATTTATTAAGTGGCCTGCTGGTCACCAATTTCAATCTGTAGTAGAAGGGTTTTATAAAATTGCTGGTTTTCCTGGAGTTGTGGGGGCTGTAGATGGTACGCATATCTCCATTAAAGCGCCATCGCAGTCCCCTGAAGCATATTTCAACAGGAAAAAATTCCACTCCGTTATTCTACAAGCTGTATGTGATCACAGAATGATTTTTACAGATTGTTTCTGTGGTTATCCTGGCTCTGTTCATGATGCCAGAGTGTTCAGAAACAGTGACTTAAAGAGAAAAAGCCAGGCAAACATCTTACAATATTTTCCCAATGACACCCATCTAATTGGCGATCCAGCATACAATCTTTCACGTCATTTATTAAAACCTTTTAAAGACAATGGGCACTTAACAGAAATGGAAAAAAGATTCAATAACAAATTATCCAAAACTCGCTGCATCATCGAGAGAGCCTTCGCCCAATTAAAGGGGAGATTCAGACGTTTGAGGCATCTAGAACTTACAAAGGTGGAATGCATTCCAAATTTCATAGTGGCATGTTGTGTATTGCACAACATCTGCATTTTAAAAAGTGATATAATTTTAACAGACCCAATCAGTGAGGAGTCAGTAGACAACAATGAATCAAATGACAATGATGTTAATGGTGCAGATAAGAGAAATTTAATCATGCGTAGCTTTTCTTAAACCATTAAAAGCCAAAAATAAGTCAATAAGTGGGAACCTCTAATCCACAAGGAGAAATGAAATGCTGTATATGTATTTCGGCTACCAAGTAGCCATCTTCAGTGGTGAGAGACCAAAGTAATAAAGAAACAAAAGCCTTAATGCTAGTATACAGACAAGGAGGGGGGAGAAGCAAATTGCCAAGAGTATCTCCTGTCCTTGTCTATATATTTTCTAGCATTAAAGCTTTAGTTTCTCTTTTACTTTGGTGTCTCACCACTGAAGATGGCTACTTGGTAGTCGAAACAGGTATCTGGTATTTCATTTCTCCTTGTGGATTAAAGGTTCCTACTTTTTGCTTAATTTTTTGTCCATAAGTAAATTGCAAGTATTTTCAAAAAAAAAGAATCAGTTATTTCATTTCCTAAAAGTCCCCAGTTATTAAAATAATTTTTGCTTCAAATTTAGCATCCCATTTGTGGGACAGTGGCTTTAACTCTTAGGCATGATCTGAAAACAAAAAAAGGGATGACCATTCATGAATTCAAGAAACCTACCAATAGACTGTGGATAATAAACACAATAAGAAAGGAACCTCTTGTCCACTTTTTTTATTGTGGACAAGAGGTTCTTTTTTTTCATTATTCATGAATTTACTAACAAGGGGACTTTATTGGTACTAGGTCTTCGATTTTATTTATAGTTATGGGATTTGAAGACCAGTACCCAGACATCAATTTCCTGAAGCAGTACGGTGTGCTTTTCAAAATACTTAAGAAAATCGATTTTGAAGTATTTCCAAACAATGAACGTACAGAAAATTGCTAGAGTTAATGATCAGCTGATCACGTAGCACTCTGGTATCAAAAGGGTGACATTGCTAGTTCGATTCTAGCAATTAAAAATAAATTAAAAAATATTTAATCATAATTTGCTTTAATAAAAAATACACTTTTTATTTTCAATTATCACAGGCTTGATAATACGAATATTTATAATAAATCAAAATTTGGTACAAAAATAAAAAATATCAAAATTATTTATTAATTCGCATTTCAATTTTACAATATATTTAGGATTAAAAACAATTAACAAAAAAAGAAGTTGCTGTCAGTGTGAATTGAACTAGTAATTACACTCTTTTGATACCAGAGTGCTGTGCGATCGGCTAATTGTTAACTCTGACTGTTAAGTTAAAAGTTTCTATACTTACATTGTTTAGAGACAATTCAAAATTGATTTTCTCAAGTATTTTTGAGAAGCGCATCACACTGCTTCAGAAATTGATGTCCGGATACTGGTCTTCAAATCCTATAAATATAAATGATTCCTGGTACCCACAAGGCCCCCTTGTAATTGAAACTGATACATATTTTGAATGAAAATATAATGAAAAGAACAAAATACATGTTACTTCCTGGCTATAATATTGGTTATTAGAAGAATAATTAGAAACATTATCTTATAAATGAAATTATTTTTGAAATTAATTTGCATGGAGTCTTTCAAAACATTTATCAGGCTGTGATACTTCAAAGTATTGGATATATGTTTTCCTCCCCCACACCACATCACCATTGAGATTGAATTGGCTTCAATAGATATTGTCCTTCATCAAACCTAGTACATACATTCTAAAATTCTTTCTTACTTTGTCTCTGCTTAAATTTCAAAGGACAAATTTCCTGGGCCAAAAAGAGGAAGTTAATCTTCTTGCTTACAATAAGAAAAGTGTGTCTATGGATTTGCAAAAGGAATAGAGTTCAGTGAACCAGTGAAAACCACCATTACTCCCCTACCCACCCCTTCTCTGATCCTAAAAAGAGAAATTTGTTTATCTCGCAAGTCTACTCTTCCCGTTGATTTGTTACATTCTTCAATAACTTTTGAAGTTTGCCATAATCCATTGCTCTTGAGACAGCAGTGTTGTCTTGCTATTTTACCAACAAAATTTCATTGACAGAATCTGTAGTCAATAACACCTCTTCCCGTTGTCTTTTTTTTTTTATTACTGTTCTGGAATACACATATAGCAAAACTTTTTATGTAACTGTTTCAAAATAAACTATTTTTTGCCTCCACAGAATTAAAAGTATCTTATTTAGTTCTCATGAATTCTACAATTATTTAATTGTTAAGTAGTTAATGCATCAAAATGAGCAAGGCATAGACAAAGAAATTAATGTTATTTGAATATATAAATTTATTTGAAATATAGTACACACACAGACACACACACACATTTATATATACACTATTTATATATTATGAGATATATATGAAAAAAAAGATATAATGAGATATATATGAAAAA
>JAHWFO010010124.1:1859851-1887035 GCA_023313115.1 Rhysida immarginata
TGAGATATATATGAAAAAAAAGATATGAGATATGCATGAAAAAAAAAAAAATATATGAGATATACCATATATGAAAAAAAAAAGATATGAGATGATGCCAGGAAATGATGTTAATTCTCTAAAATGTCTAATGCTAATTCTTGAAATTGAAGAAGCATAAAAGTCTACAAGGAATCATCATTTTCAAGAATTAGCATTAGTGTTTTTTTGTCGTAGCAACTCTATTAATTCTTTGGCAACATTCATATTGTCTTCGTGGCGTTTCCTGGCATCATCTCTTAATTCTTCCAAGATTGTCTCCGTTCGAGTTTTCTGTTTCCTCTTCACTGGTGGTTCTAAATTAAAAAATTAATTACAAAGTATCAAATAAATAAATTTCATTAATTCATAAACAGCCAATGAAAAATTTTGATGTCCACAAGCCTGCACTGGAGCTTCCTGAAGAAGATTCTGTGAAAATAACAGATTAACAGCACTATTGAAGTTGAAATTTTTAATGCCCTAAAGCATTTTTACAAAAAGCATTATTTGGAAAAGCATTTACAACACACCTGTAGGTAGATGTGAATTTTCATAAATAGTATTATTTCTGGATGAGGCTACAAATAAAAAAGAAAGTTAAGAAAGACTCATGCACTATTTAACCATCAGCTGACAGTATTTCATCCTATAAATACCTGGAGCTTGAGAGGTGACTTGCTCATTCACTTGTATAGAGCTGCACAGTGCAGCAGGCGTCACGGCTGGACTATTTTTAAAAATGCTGTCCAGCAAATCAAAATACCATATGTACTGAGGATCATTTCCGGAAATATTATTATGATCCCGTACTCTGCGGTACATGGTACGTAAGTATTTAAAGCGGTTTTCAACCTGCTGCCAAGTCACGTCATGTCCAGCCTCAATCAACTTGGCAGTAATTTCAAGCCAAAGCTTTTTATTTGTGAACTTTGGGTCCTTAAAGGAGTCCACCCGTAACTCGTACTCGGCTATCAAAAGTTGGGTGGACTCCTTAGACCATCGAAAGCCATCCTCAACGATGGGCACTGAAAGAAGCATTAAAACCAGTTGAAAGTGCATGGTACTGAATGGCAAAACATGTTAATTAAAAACAAATGAATCCACAAAGTCGAGCATTCCATAGCCAAATTTTTTGTAATATTTAGATTTTTAATTCAGATTTGGATAGACCATCAAAAAAGTTATAATAAACCGACATATCCTATCTACGAGGGTAATTTTTAAAGTAAGAACCGTTTTGTAATAAAAACAAAACTACTATATATAGTTTCAAAAATTTTTCTTTACCAAATTCTCTGTACCTTAAACTATTTTCCACATAGTTTCCAAGTTTATTTATGCACTTGTCATAGCACTCAATATACTTCTGCAAGATCACTTCATAAAAGCTGCCGCCAGTGAAGAAAGATGCAGTTTTCACTTGTTCATCGTCGCTGAAATGCAGGCTGTCTATGGCCTCCTTTAGATCCCAGAACAGGTGGTAGCCATTGGACGCGAGGTCCGGACTGTAAGGCTGGTCAGGTTGTTCCCAAACAAAAAATCTGATTAGTTGGGAGAACAACCTGACCCGCCTTATACTCCGGACCTCACATCCAGTGGCTATCACCTGTTCTGGGATCTAAAGGAGGCCATAGACAGCCTGCATTTCAGCGACGATGAACAAGTGAAAAGTGCATGACTTTCTTCACCAGCGGCAGCTTTTATGAAGTGATCATGCGGAGGTACATTGAGTGCTTTGACAAGTGCTTCAATAAACTTGGAAACTATGTGGAAAATAGTTTAAGATATATAGAATCTGGTAAAGAAAAACTTTTGAAAATATATATAGTAGTTTTGTTTTTATTACAAATAGGTTCTTACTTTAAAAATGACCCTTGTATTGAAACGTGGCCAAAATGGCGATTAAAGTTAATCATTTTATGCCAAGTTCCTGATATATAGGACATGTGTGCCTGTTATAATTATTACTTATTTTTTGATGCTCTATCCAAATCTGCAACCAAAATCTAAAAATTCAAAATAATTGGCAAAAGAACAACATACCCGTGAATTCAGTAACATTGTTAAATAATATTTAAGACAGCATGAATACGAAATATCATGGTTATTAGAACATATTTACTAAAAACCTTACTTTCTGCAGTTGGGGGGCTTGCTATTTCTCTTGTCCCAATGGGACTGGGGGTTCCAGCTGAACCTATGGCCCCCCCCCCCGCCCCAAGAGAAAAAGATAACAAATTATCCAAGTGCAGTTTGAAATTTTTATTTGTTAATTAAACAAGAGGAATAAAGAAAATGAATCTTTTATAAGATAAATTCCAGATATTTAATACATTGATGTATGCACTTAAAGAATCATTAAAAAAATAGAGAGTGGGTGTATATCAGGTATTATGTCAGTGACAGATAACATACACAAGGCAATATGAACACAAATACAAAATGACCAACTGACAACAACCTCTTTTCCACGAAAGAATTTTATTAAGCATATAAGTATTTCGAACTCGTTGAGTTCATTATTCAATGCCGATACAGAGTTTGGTTGAATTACAAAGAATATATATGAGACAAGTCAGAAACAAGAACGCTTTGGACGCCTATGAAACGTTGGAGATTTCCAAGAAGGACCCCGACCCGTTACTAAACGGAGACGCAGGCCCGATAGGAGATTCGACACTTATCAAATTGCTTAAGGAGTCAAGGTAATTTTCTATATTTCTTAATTTTGTATCTTTGTTTATCTTTTACTTTCTTTGATTTTATTATTTATCTAGTTATTCATTGTAATTTTAATAATCGGCATTCGGTATCGATTGTAACGATTGTTCGCGACCAGGAGGAAGTATTTCTACTAGGTCCGCGCTTCTGATGTCATGAGATTGTTTTCCCCCATTGTTTTTTTTTTTTTATTTTGTAATTTATATTTGTACCTTTTTATTGGATAATGGCCACTCCGGCCCTTATATATATTCTCTGTAATTCAACCAAACTCTATATTGGCATTGAATAATGAACTCAATGAGTTCGAAATACTTATATGCTTAATAAAATTCTTTTGTGGACAAGAGGTTGTTGTCAGTTGGTCATGTCGTTATCCACAGTCCTTTCCAGTTTCTCAACAAATACAAAATATCATGGTTATTAGAACACATTTACTAAAAACTTTACTTTCTGCAGTTGGGGGGCTTGCTATTTCCCTTGTCCCAATGGGACTGGGGGTTCCAGCTGATGCTACAGGAGGAGGGGGGGGGGAGAAAAAAAAAACAAATTATCCAAATGTATTTTGAAATTTTCATTTGTTAATTAAACAAGAGGAATAAAGAAAATGAATCTTTTTTTAAGATAAATTCCAGATATTTAATACATAGATGTATGCGCTTAAAGAATCATTAAAAAAACGAGTGGGTGTATATCAGGTCTTGTGTCAGTGACAGATAACATACACAAGGCAGTGTAAATACAAAATATCATGGTTATTAGAACATATTTACTAAAAACCTTACTTTCTGCAGTTGGAGGCCTTGCTATGTCCCTTGTCCCAATGGGACTCGGGATTCCAGCTGATGCTACAGGAGGAGCCCGGCCGGAGAAAGAAAAAAAATTATGTAAGTGTACTCTGAAATTTTAATTTGTTAATTAAACAAGAGGATTAAAGAAAATGAATCTTTTATTTTAAAGACAAATTTCAGACATATAATACATTGCTGTATTCGCTAAAAGAATCATTAAAAAATATAGAGTAGGTCTTGTGTCAATGACACGATAGAGTACACAAGGTAGTGGGAACTCATATGAAATATCATGGTTATTAGAACACATTTAATAAAAACCTTACATGTACTTTTTGCATTAGGGGGTCCTGCAACTGCCTTTGTCCCAATGGGTCTAAGGATACTAACTGCAAGGAAAGGGGGCGGGGGGAGAGAGAAAGAAAAACAAAAAAAAAACAACAAATTATCCATCTGTCTCTGAAATTTCCTTTTCTTAATTAAACAAGAGATGAATAAAGAAAATGAATACATGTACTAAGTTTTAATACGTTGACATATGCACTGCCTTCAGGTTGTTTTTTTTTTTTCGTGCAATGATAACGCAGTTAAAGAATCATTAAAAATAGAGAATGTTTGTAGTGAGAAAACTTATACAAGGCAGCGAGTTTTTAATTTGCATAGCCTTCTGGGCGGACTAATGATTTTCGGCTTCTGCCCGCGTAAATCAATAAATGTATGAGATAGGTTTTCGTCTGCGAATGCGACCGGGATAATGAGTGCGAGATTTACGCTGAGGAATACGCTATTTAGAAGCATTATTACTCTAATCTCAACCTCATGCGAAAATTATATAACTTTGCGAGCATGAATCAACTATAAAACGTTTGTTTATTAGATTATTAGAGGCAGTAAACCATATCAAATCGTACATGGTTAGTTGATTACTTAACAGCAATCCGTTAAAACACTGTTAGCATTCATCCCTCTTGCTGTTAGCATTCATTAATCACGGCTATCATTTAATAGTAGAGAGAAAATTATATGCATTTTCTATATATTTCGTTTACTATAAGAAAATAATTTTCCTTACCATTCGTCGCAAGGTTGCACGAATGCTTATTAAACATTTGGAAGTCCATAAATCTTAAATGGCAGGTGCCGCATTCGAATATGAGAATCTCCGCCATGTTTTTTTTGCTTGGCTAATCACGTGATGTATTTCTCACTGGACTAACCGTCTTTTTCTCGGTGAGAGCGGTGAGACTAACCGGTTAGACACAAGAGGACTAACTGGCGTTTCTGACCGCGTTAAAATGACGTCACAGTTTTCTCACCGGGATTTCTGACCGACCAAACGCTAACTCTTCTCACCGGTGAGAGTTTTTGACCTTAGCCATTATGTTAAATTCGTCGTTATTTTAAAGACGTTGACTGGTGTTTGAAGTTATGCAGTTTTAAATTAGGCCTTTAGTTGTATGTAAAACCACTCGTTGTTTTTATTATAGAGAAAGATAACTAAATTTACCAAAATAATAATAATAATAACTTTGCAAATCCAACAATAAAACGTATAAAATAAAAAATATATTAAAAAAAACCTTTTACGCACACATTTCTACTTCATGAAGTGCACTAAAAGTAAAATTAATTTTGGTACCTTTTATTTAGGAATCCATAAATTAAAAAAAAAAAGGTAAAAGTGTGACGATATTAAATGTAAGTCACCACAGAATCAGAATCAGAATCAGACGAAGTAGTCTGAATCTGTGTATTTAAATTTCATTCCCATGGATCAAATAATTAATAGAGAAGCGCTATATAATCCTAATAAGAATAAATATTTTGTGTTCCTTTTTTTCGCTCTCTTGCCGTTCCGGTCTTGTGTTGCCATACAAACATCGGGAGGGGAGACTGTGGTGAGGAGAGAAACCTAACTTTGGAATGGGCAGGGGGGGGGGGGGGAGGTTGTAACTGCTCAAAATTTTGAAATACTTAAATTTTCTCCTTGCAACGCTTGCAGGAAAACGACAAAGCCTTCCACCTCTTTTGGAGCGGTCACTGCAGTCGGGAACGGGCATCGTCTGCTCGTTAAAATTCAGTGTTAATAATCTATTTTAAAAGGTCAAGTGATTAAAGTTTCAATTACATACAACAAAAAGATCAGCAAACTAAACAAATAAAGAAAATTCTATTATTATCAAGCGAGACTCTAAATATCTTACAAAAAAGCATGTGTTCTCCTATGCGTGGCTGAGTACTTCCGGATTCAAAATGGCGTCCGGAACCCACAGTGCATTTTGCCGAGTCAAAATGCCGAGTTGTCACCACCCAAGGTTGTTAAAAATAAGGTGGCCTCTATCGGCCGATTTCTCTCAAAAGCACTCGCATTGCCTTCTGGGATTGTGACGTCACCTGGAAGGTTGGCAACAGGCGATCTGCCCCTTTTAACATAACAAAGCTGAGATGGCTGGAGTTCCATGTGCTTTTGCTAATAATAAACGCAATTTATTTATTATTTTTAGTCCAATATTATAGTATAGAGAGGATTTATTACGAGTATTGCTCGTATATTTCCATGCATTTATTCTTGTCATAGCAATAGATACAAGCAAAATTTCATTAAATGAGCAACCCCCCCACCCCTTCTTATAAGGAAAAAGAGCACACTCGTAACGAGCAGGAGATGTGCTCTGGATACGAGTGTTAAAACGCAAAAATCCAACAGTTTGCACTACGAGAAAATTTGAAACCTGAGAGAGAAGTTTAGAAAATAAAATATACACAAGACACTTCACTTTCATCTTCACTTCCTTCACTCGTACCAAGTAATTAAAACTGTTCAGTGGCTTCAGATTCATTTGAAGACTATAAACCGTTCAGAAAAACGACGACGTGGGATAAGCTTTCACTCTCAGCCATTGTAATTTGAGCAAAACGAAAGTGTTTGGTCAGACTCAAACAGAAAGTAATCGGGTATGTAGGCATTACTTTTTTTTCTTCCTATCATATTTTTACAACCATACAATTATCGGCAGATGTTTTAATGCTGTATTAACACTTATTGCTAAATGACTGAATACTGTAACAGGTTAATCGTTGAAGAATTGCTTTGAGGAGGTGGCCTCGCTGTTGCAGTGTCAAATGTATATAAACACGCCTTTTATTTCCAATCTCTGAATTTTAAACACATATTATTCCAATAAATTATTTATATAATTTATATTGGTGATAGATAGTAGAAATAGGCTGAAAATAAGGGTCCCCCCGCTATTCCCTATAGTTTTCTATGGCGTTCGTCTGCTCCAAACCTTCCAGTTGACGTCACACGTCAGCAGCCAATCACCATCGATCACCCCGATAGAGGCCACCTTCTCTTTAACAACTGCGCAGTGGGCGACCATCCCTCATCAATGATGATCTTGTTGAGCTTGTGCGGCAGCGCGTGATGGAGAACCGTCGCTTCACGATTACGGAGCCGAGCACCCATTTTTTGCAGATATCGCGATCCTTGTTGCATGAGATTGTCACTATGCACACTTTTGGCAAACGTTCATGATTTTCACTGAAATGCACCCACATAGGTGGATTTACACTTTCGTGCACACTTTTGGCCAAACTTTCAAGATTTTTCACCAACATGCAGCCACATGGGTGGATTTACAAGTCCTTGTCTTGTGTATATTTTGCCAAACTGTTGGATTTTTGCGTTTTAACACTCGTATCAAGAGCACATCTCCTGCTCGTTACGAGTGTGCTCTTTTTCATTAGAAGAAGGGGTAGGGGTGTGCTCATTTATTTATTTATTTGAAATTATAGCACCCCAGAGGGGTATTGGGTACAAGGAACATAAATTGTAATTACAATTGATTGTTTTTTACATATTGGTTAAGTAACTTGGTAACATGGGTCTTATGGTTACTACAGTTTGGCAATTTACAGTTTAATATTGTTGCTCTTGTTTCATATGGAAGGAGGTTCCAGTCTTCGATAGTGTTATAAGGAAAGGCCTTCTTTAGTGTTGACGGGAGGATATAGGGAGGTTCCAATTTAAATTTACGGGTTACTCGGGTGTTATAGTTATTATTTATCCATTGAGAAATAAAGTGTGCCGGGCGGTGAGGATCATACAAGGCCCTGTATAGTTCTTTGAACTTGGCCAATTGTATTAGACCAGGAAGAGTTAATATATCATTAGCTTTGCATGATGGGGTAACGGAAGTGTAGCGGGGAATTGAATAAGCCACGCGTAGTATCGGGTTGTATGCAACTTTTATCCTCGTTAATAAGAATCGGGAGGCAGAGGACCATAAAATAATTGCATAATTTAGTTTAGAAATCACCAAACTCTTTATTATTATGGAAATTATTATTATTATTTAATGAAATTTTATTGTATCTATTGCCATGACAAGAATAAATGCTTGGAAATATAATAAATCCACTCTATATTATAATATTAGACTAAAAATAATAAATAAATTGCGTTTATTATTAGCAAAAGCACATGGAACTCCAGCCATCTCAGCTTTGTTATGTTAAAAGGGGCGGATCGCCTGCTGCCAACCTTCCAGGTGACGTCACAATCCCAGAAGGCAATGCGAGTGCTTTTGAGAGAAATAGGCCGATAGAGGCCACCTTCTTTTTAACAACCTTGGTCACCACCCTTCTCCGCACTTATCTAGGCACCCTAGGCCCAACTGCGCTGCAGCGCCACCCTATCGGGAGTTTGAAACTTTACTTTCATTTTCAATTTCCATGAAAGACCTCACGATCGCCCCTAGCGCGACCTATGCGACACCTGGGGCTATCTGTTTTCTTTAGCCTCTCGAAACATATATGGAAAATGGCGGAAGCTCGATGACCATATAGAGGGTCGGGACACTTTAATATGACCACCTGCTAGTATCCGGAATATCCACCTTTGGCGGCAAGCACAGCAGCTTAGTCGACGTGGCAGAGAGTCAATAAGTCCTCGGAAGGTGGTTGCAGGTATCTGGGACCATTCGGCGATCAGTGCATCCCGTAATTCCATCACCGTGCGTGGTGGAGGGTCCAGTTTGCGGACATGGCGATCGAGATGGTCCCACAAATGTTCAATGGGGTTGAGGTCCGGGGAGTTTGGTGGCCATGGGAGTAGCTTGAATTCATCCTCATGCTCCTCGAACCAATCGTGGACAATTTTAGCTGTATGGCAGGGAGCGTTGTCCTGTTGAAAGGTGCCATCACCTTGAGGAAACACTGTCGACATGAAGGGGTGTATCTGGTCTGCGACGATCGTCAGGTAACGAACAGCATTCAGTGTACCTTCCTGTGGTATCAGTGGACTCAGACCATACCACAAAAACATCCCCCAAACAGTCACACCTCCACCACCAGCCTGTTGTCTGCCAACGATGGTGTCGGGATGCCTGTTCTCAGATGCTTCCCGGCGAATTCTCTATCGTCCGTCCACTCTGTTCACCAGACACCGCGACTCGTCAGAGAAAGCAACCCTTTGCCACTCGGCCGAGGTCCAATGGCGATAGTCCATTGCGAATTGGAGGGGTTTTCGGCGATGCACAGTCGTCAACATGGGTGCTGTTACCATACGCCTGTTCCGGAGCTCCAACCTCAAGAGGAGTCGTTGCACTGTCTTGGTGCTGACACGCCTAATGGCCCCACTGTTCATTTGCTGTGTCAGTCGCTCAATAGTGGCTCGCCTCTAGGATCGATGGCTCGTGGGAACCCACAGTTACCTCTTCGGTTGCTCGAAACTGCCTGGTTCGTCCAGTCGCGGTACACCTTCACAACGGCAGCCCTAGAGCAGTTCACAAAGGTGGCATTTCTGAAATGCTGCCCCCTTGGCCCGATAGCCAATGATCATCCCCTTTTGGAGGTCCGACAGGTCACTTGCTCTGCCCATGACGGCGACAATTGCTGTGTTAACGGTTGCTACTACACGTCTGCTGTTGTCAGCTTGTAATGATATGCAATGATTTTTCATCTGCATACCATGCGACGTTCCAACATGTTCGAGGAGAGGTGGTCATATTAAAGTGTCCCAACCCTGTAAATATCTATAGACCGTGTTATGACTATGCAGATTCCTATCGCTTGTTCAGCACAGACATAGCCTAGTAGGCTATGGCACAGAAATCTAGAGGACCGAACGAGAGCACAGTATAAGAAGGATAGGTAGTCCGACGATACCACCTGACTATGTGACATTCTTGTCCGTGATTACTTCCGTTGGCGCATGGCGGCGCTACATGCAGGGAGGCTAGATGCCCAAGCCACAAAAAGAGAAAAGCAATGGACACATTACAACAGAAAGTTGTGAAACGTCACTGCTCAACACTATCTAAAGATAGGGCCTGAGCCAACGCCTCCTATAAAGAAAGCCTCCGCACTGAAACGTCATGCATTGTTACATTATCATACTTCGTCCTTTGTTAACCGTATTTCTACCAATAATAAGCTCTAAATTTGGTCGACTTATGATGATGTAACAATGTATGACGTTTCAGTGCCGAGGCTTTCTTTATAGGAGGCGTTGCCTGAGCGCTGAAACCTGCCGTCACACATTGATAAAACGTCATAAGTAGTCAATTTTAATCGCATTTAATACCCTAAATTATGACTATGTATGATAATGTAACAATGTATGAAATTTCTGTGCACAGGCCTTCTCTTTAGGTGGTGTTGATTGGCACTGTTAACAATAGGATTCGGAATCTACCTTTAATGTACGTCATTGGGCATAACTCTGTAGCCAACGAGAAAGACAGGCCGGGGCACTAAAAAGTCACATGACCAAAGTAGATCTAGCAACAATCCAATCTTCACTGTTTCCATCTTGGATTTCAACAATCAGTGTCTTTTCGTTTGTTGGAAACAATGAAGATTGGGTTGATACTACATCTTTGGTCATGTGACTTTTTAGTGCCCCGGCCTGTCTTTCTAGTTGATTTTGGCGTAATCCAAGGCCAACGAGATAACAAGGCCTGGAAGAGGAAAAGTCATCTAACCACCAGGGTGCTAGCAACAATCCAACCTTCATTGTTTCCAACAAACGGAAAAACACTGATTGTTAACATCCAAGATGGAGACAATGAAGATTGGATTGTTAGCACTCCGATGGTCAGGTGACTTTTCCGCTTCCAGGCCTTGTTATCTCGTAGGCCTCGGAAATTGCTTAAGAATAAAGTTAAAATAATAATGCGAAACAATTTTAATGCGAAAAGTTAATGATTTTTTAAAATTATTATTCCTTCAACTTCTCATTCATTTGAATGACAAATATTTATAATAAATGAAGGCCTACATATTTTATCTCAAATGCTACTTTTTCTTCTAATGAATTTCTAAAAATATAAATAAATAAAACCTTAAAATCAGAAGAACATGAGCAATTCCCTTACAGATATAATGAGAAAAACGGCCTCCCTTACAGCAGCGCCCTCTATGAACTATCTCGCATACCGCGGACTAGATTGTACTAGCGTACAATAATTGTCTCTTGGATTACTGTAAAATAATTAACAATGCTGCCAGGATTACTTGTGAGCGAGAGCCAGAAGCAATGAAGTTATATTGATATCATTGGCCGGAAGGGAGAAGGTCATGGAGGTAGGAATAAAGTTTATTCCCAGTTTTACCAACATGGTGGATTTTACGTCAAAATTATGCAAAAATCCACTAAAAATTACATTAGAACAATAAAGCTAGTGGGTTTTTTAATTTGAATTTAGTGGCGAAAAGTTTTTTTGAGTTGGCAAACTCTGTTTATTCCTACCTCCATGGAGAATGTAGAACATTTCTAAAATGTGTGTGTTAGCGTAGGAATAGGTTTTCCAGTATCAGTGATTAATTCATTAACAAAAAAAAAAAGATATAAAAGAATTATGCAACAGCACTCAGATAATTGCATTTTTAAACACGGTAGATAAGTTAAATAAGTCATTACTAGGTAGCTTACCTAAAATATCGCATCCAAAAAAGCCTTGAGGAAACAAGCGTATCATTACGAACACTTAAACAAAGAGCAGAAACATTGCGACGGGAGATAGGTGAAAAAAGTGATCCAAATGTACCCACTTTTGATAGCATTTCGATCATTAACATCCTTTTGATAATCATCGTTGTTGTAATTTTAATAAAAACTAAAGGTAATTGAAGTACAATTTCATGCTTTCGACCTTCGTCACGTGAAATGGGATCCGGAGCGATAGTTCAGTTACAACTTGTACTCTGGTTTCCTTATAGATGAACAAAGAAAAGAGAGAGAGAGAGAAATTCGTGATCATGCTCTTTTACATATATGCACTATTCGTGACGTCAGGACAGGAAAGAGTTACGGGGGGCGGTGGGTGCGGGCAGTGTGGGCCTCGCCTTCAAGGACACAAACCAAGGTTAATAGAAGAGACAGTGGAAACGCGCACGAGTAGAGTGGACACAGCCAACGAGTAGTTTAGAGGGTGTTGACACAGCCCGTCCACTGTCTATAGAGAGCATCTACTCATCACCCTAAATGCAATGGAAGCATAGATAAAGGAAGTTAAAAATATTTTTTCTATGAATACAAGGCCATGGAAGAAGTAGAATGGCAAAGTTCATGATTGTCAACGACAGTTGAGGTTGATGTCTGCACGAGTTGCCATTAGTCATGCAGCAGTTGTTAGGGCAAACAACAGAGTAAACAGTGATCATGCAGCATTAGATGTGTTAGCCAGCTGCGTCGCCACCGGAAACTCTCGCGCGGCCATCTTTTGGTGGGACTCAGGTCGCAAATTCCACGGTACTTTCCATGTGTTTAGGCACGTATTTGAGGGCAAGGAACGTTTTTTTTCTACTTTAGCTACCGTGGAATGAGTGAACAACATGCCAAACTACTGCGTGGCATACGGATGCAACATGAGAACAACACAAGACAGCGGGTTATCTTTTCACAGATAAAGAAAAGAAAATTTTAAGTCATCGTGCGTTATATGGGTCAATCGTGGGTCGTTTTCAATCCATGCCCCAATCACTGCAAATTATATCACCACCCTTTCTTTGTGTTCCCAACATTAAAAATGTTTTGTTTTCTAAAAAATTTTTGTTTGATAAAAATATCAAAGAATTTCAGTCATTTTTCAGCAATATTATCATTGTAAGATGCTGGTAAATGATTTCAAAAAGTTCACTTTTAGATAAATAATTAAATATATACTGGAGATGACCTCCAAACATGATGTAATAATTTTTCTATCGAAAAATGGAAGGAAAAATTTTGTAATCAATATTTTGCCCACTTCCTGATTACTTACAGCTCTGCAACTTTCCTCACGGCATTTTATAATCGTTAGTTTCACTAGTCTTTCATTTACTTGTAAGTTATTTAATATTTAAGTTTAATATGTATACAGTGCAATCATTTATTTATTTTTTATTTACAACAATTTGCATCCAACCAGGGATGAAGTACTACAAAATAAAGGATTCACAAATTAATTTGGTTCTTCATAAGGTACTGCTTAATCAATTGTTTAACATGAAGATTATGATTAACACACTTTTGATTTCTACAGTCCAGCAAATCAATCCTTAATTGGTACGGTAAATTATTCCAAATCTCTATGGTATTAAATGGAAAAAAACCTACTCATTCTAGAGGTAATAATAAACGGAGGTAACAATTTGAATTTTTTGAGTAGAACGTATCACAGTGTCATCTTTTAACCATTCCACGATAGAATGGAATGAATGACTACTACCTTTCAAAGCTCTATAAATTTCTTTCAATCTTGCACTAAATAATATAGTGCCAAAAGTAGGAATATCCATATCATAGCAAATATGTGTAATAGAAGTAAATTTGGATAGCGATAATGCTATACGTATGATTTCATTATATTTTATCTTAACTTTAGTGACCAAATATTTTGAAGCTGAAGATCATGACGTAACGACTTTTTATTGTTGTCGTTGTTGATTTGATCATCAGTGCTAGCAAAGTTGTTGATTGTGGTGAGCATTGTTTATGATTAGCCAGCATAAAGTATTTTAAACGTTTACCCGATATCAGACGGCAGATTTCCAAGGTTTTTTGTTTTTGTAGATATCAAATAAAAAGCTTAATTTTTATAAATAAAGACTAAAAAGAATAAAATAAAATATATAAAATAAAAATTTTAAAGCACACACACTTTCACCTTAAAAAGTTCAGAAAAAAGTAAAAAAATCGAATTTAAAAAAAGGTAAAAGCGTGATGGCGCGTTTAAAAAAAAAATGCTATATAATAAACGCACCCCACACTTTTACCTTTATTTTTAAATTCGATTTTTTACTTTTTTTCTGAACTTTTTAAGGTGAAAGTGTGTGCTTTAAAATTTTTATTTTATATATTTTATTTTATTTAAATTAAGTTGAAATTGAGAAAATGTAAGGCCATGTAGCAGTTGAACTTTAATTTTTATTTCCTATAAAATTGATAAATGTTACCTAAAAAATCACTTTTTTGTGCATCAATGAAACAAAGTTTTGGGAAAATATAAAAATTTAACATGAAAATCAATGTATACCATGTAAAAAGCGGATTATTCGCTATTTTGAGTATGGCTTCTACAGTGAAAAACGCGGCATCGTCCCACCACAAGATGGCTGCCAAGAGGCGACGCGCTTTTGAGGCCGTAAGCGCTCTGTTTACTCTGTGGGGCAAACTGTTCTCATTTGAACTTAAATCACGTGACTCGTTGACAACTGCTCGTGGATCACAGGATTTCACGATCATGTGATTCAAAGGTTGTTTGAAATGTGAAGAAGACTGTTTCTAGAGACTACCACAGAGAGAAGAATCAGGCTGAGTTCGCTTCTTCATTAATGATATTTTTACAAGAAATATTAGGTTATTTTGAGGATGACGTTGTAGAAGTGTCAAATTAAAATATTATAGAAAAAAAGCAATAAGGAAGTGCTGTGATAAATTTCCATTTGCTTTGATTAAAACAATAAATTTATGTACTGTTTTTTTTTTTAATATTTTTACTGTAGATTTAACATATGATATTACAGATGAATAATAAATATGTATATATAAATAAAACATTTTCGATAGAAAAATATGGTCTTAGATAAAAAAAAATTTATTATTATTATTATTATTAATTGTTTTTACATAATGCCTTACTCAAACATGTTTTTTTCTCTGAAATCGACTTAAAAACTCATGATTCGATATCTTGAAATTTTGAAGAAAAAAAATTTTGTGCAGCTATTTCCTCCAGAAACGGTAATACATATTAACACGTTTTAATATGCCTTCATAATTAGTTAAGCCTTTTAATAATTTTTTTTCTACAAATGAACAAATGACTGTAGCATTCATGCAAGCGAAAAATTTATTCAAACAATCAGTTAATTAGACTCCTCTCATTAAGACGAACAATATTTGTAAATAAATTATTTGGTTCTGAATAACTATTTTTCAGTATACTTAAGTATTAAAGAGTTTTTTTATGAACTATAATTGTTTTCTTTTTTTTTCTTTATAATGTGGGAAGCCTGTGCAAATTTAATTTATTTTATTTCTGAGGTGTATGAAATATTGCAAAAATTAAATTATGCGTTAAATTAAAAAGTTTGTTTATTCAGCTGCAATTTATTACTGGTAACGATTTAAATTTTCATACGAAGCTAAGCAAAGCAAAGCACATTTATATGCTTTTTATGCTTAATGACATCTTGCATTTAAGGCATATGAACGGCATCTTGTTAGAACAAGTGAGCGAGTGAGCAGCAGATGCGAGCAGCAGGGGGAAGAGGAGTGTGAAGTAGTTGCGTTCCCATAGCTCGCTTGAGCTTTGAAGCAAATTCTACTCGCTAGTTATTTTTCTTGAAAAGTTCAGCTTGAAAAGCCAAGCTAGCGTTGAAGCTATCCCATAGCGTTGAAGCTATCCCATAAGGCGTCTCGCGAGAAATCGCAGGTGGGAATTCAAGAAGACATGGTGCCTCTTAATGCACGAAAACATTTGTTGATACAGAGAAAGGGTTTAATTTTAAGAAGCTATTAATCGTAAAAGTATTTTGTAAAAAGGAAAACATATTTCCACTTTAGCAATGAGTGATATTTATTTTACTTTCGCTGACGCTACAATAAATGGAATAAATAAAATAAAACAAAACAAAACCAATTAAATTTAAATAAACAGAACTGTTAATTAATTAAATAAACTTAAGTAATAAATAAAGTAATAATACACAAATTAATAAAATAAAATGAGCAAAATAATAATTAATTTAAAGAATATAATAAATTCAATAAAGACTATAAACTAATTAATGAATATAATGTATAATAAATGAATAAAATGAAAACAAAATAAAAATAATATAAATAACAAATTAAAAGCTATATCAAATTAGCTCAATCAAATGTAATATAATAAATAAAATTAAATAAATTAATAAAATAATAAATAAATAAATAAAATAAAATAAATAAATATTTAATAAAAAAATTTTAAACCATTGTATAATACTCAAAGAAGAAATAATTATAAACTGAAGATATTCATCAAACAAATCATGAATACAAAGGAGAAAAGGGGAAACAAATACATGTACAATTCGCGGAATTCTTCCTTCACTTTTCTCCTTTCTATTCACACTATCATCACCACCCCATGCACGCACCCATTGCTGTCATGACAGAAAGGCGTACTGCGCATGTGCCTCAGTCATTTCCAAGCTGCTAGTAGCTTTAAAATCAAACTGACCTAGATATCCGCTTGAAGCGAAAAGCAGCTTGAAATTCCTAGCACTATACGCAACTCGCGCATATCAGCTTGGTGTTCAGGATAGATTGAGCTTGAAAAATCACACACAAAACGCTCAAAGCTTCAAGCTCCAAGTGAGCTATGGGAACGCACCTAATTATTGTATACAAACTTCTAGGACTTATGTTTGGGCTGTGCGTTGATCACTCAGTCACTCACTCGTAAATATAGATGATTATTCTTGGAAAAAAAACTTTCATTAGCAGCTTTACTGAATATTTTAAAATGTGGAAAAATTACGTGATTACATTATAGAATCGACAGTATTTCAAATTTTGTAAATTTAACTTTCTCTAAATTTAGATCCGTATTCATAGATTCTTTAAGGGTCATCATTTCAAGTACATTGTTGATTTCTTCATCAAAGAAGTATATTTTTCTGGTGACTGTATCGTAGAAAAGAATGCCACCACTTAAATGCGAATAACATTCAAAGTGAAATGAATTACTTGAGTTTTGATTTAATATTTGGTTGAAATGTAACTTTTTAACATCCCATTCTGAAATATCTCCATTAGACACTGCATAGAGACAGTACTCATCAAAACTGGAAAATTTGAATGCATAGAAATTGTTTCTATGGTAAAGGAGCCTTGTTTGCACCGAATGATTTTCTGTTACTGGAACTTGTCTACTACCATAGCCTTCAAGCACAATTCTATAGCCTTTATTAACAGAGACAATGCCACTAACGTCAGGCAATGGAACTTTATAACGAAATTTGAGCGCTTCATTGACAAGTTGATACAGAGAATGCCGTTTGGTAGACGGTTCCAAAACCAATAAATACAGAGTCGAATTTAAATTTACACAATCAATGACTGCAGTAATTGGGCATTTAATAACTTTCCATGACTGAAGGCTAGGAACGAACAACTGAATGACAGTTTCTTTTTGTCCGCTCTCAATAACATAAATATCTTCATTCACTACGCAGATATGTGGAGAAGATACTGGATTTGGTAGCGACGGTTGGGGGCTCATCTTCTTCCCTTGCAAATCATATAGAAGAAAAGACTGACTCGTCCAGCAATTATATTGATTTCTTGGAACTGCTCCAATGATATATAAAGAAGAATTCAGTACAATGGGAATGGGAAAGAAAGTGGAATAGGACACATCTCCACCGAAGATGAAAGGCAAATCGGTGATGAGCATGGCGTTGTTAATGTCGCAACTATCAACGATTTTAATCGAACTCTCTTTATTGATTAAACAATCATTAAGAATTCGTTTATAACAGCTCATGAAGAGGTATCGAAAAGACAAACTAATGTTTCCTTTGCGAGAGGAAAGGTTTATAGGTGTTTTGAGTTGCATAGTGAGGTTTTGTATATCTATTTTCTCTTTAAGGTTTGGTAGTATTTGAACTTCCAAAAACACCTTCAAATTCTTTTCTTTTGAAATGACATCGTCAGTTTTTATAAACTCGCGAAGATATTTCTTTGAAATGTTTTTAAAATTTAAACCAAAAAGAAATTCTTGAAAGCTTTCGGCAGAAACATTGTGCATTTTACTCCATCTTACGATTCCATCTAAGACGCTATCCGGAATTGCAATGAACTGTTTCTGTACTTCTTCCACCAAACGTTTCGTCAGTGATGAAGCTAAAAGATCAACATGGTCATCTCTTTGAAATAGTGTCGGTAAATTCTTCAGCGTGAAAAATATGACATCAGAAACGTCATATTCACTCCCATAAAGTTCAACAATTTTCCAAATATCAAGGTAATTTTCAGTGTCGAGTGATTTTTTAATTAACTTTAAACATAAATCAGTTAACCCTTTTAACTGAAACAAATGAGATACCTGATGAAGTGCTTTAATGGAGTCCAAGTCTTCGTTAACGATGCCATCAGTTGAATCTAAATAAATATACTCGAGAATTTTATTCATCAATTCCACGCTTATTCTGTTTTCACTTTGGCTATAATCCACCCGATGCGTTATGGCTTCTTTGAATTCACTCGAAAACATTCTCTCGAAATAGACTGACTTACAGGAAAGGATAACTCGATGAGCTTGCAGTTCTCCGCCGTCACAAACGAGGATTACATCGGTCATCTTGCTAGTCAATCTCATCGCATTCATTGCTTTATTCAAAGGGAGTGGTGTCTCTTCCATTGTCGCAAGGCTCCTAAGAAAAACAAATAAAACAGGGTAACTAAATAAAAAAATTTTTCTGCATTGCACTCCTCTTACCAATGCAGAAAATGAAGATATTCCAAATCTGTTGCTGAAGTTGTGTGTTAGCTATCTGCTGGTGACCATCCCATGCCCTGATTATGCAAATTAGGTCATATACAAAATTTATTTCATAAACCACAATAGATAGGGACCAATTTCCAATTAAACAAAATTGATTTGAGATTGGTGGAAGACATATTGAACATTTTAATTACTTTTTTGCTTGCTGAGCCGCCTCTGTATTTTCAGTTACTATGTGTGTAACTAAGTTTCCGGATCAATGAAAAAGTGAACATGACATGTTCAACATGTCAAGAGAAATACAACAAATGGTTTATTCAAAGTATCATCCCTCGCCAGCTACACATTTTTGCCATCTCTCTGGCAATACATGAACACCGCTTAGATAAAACCGACGCATCCAACCAATTTTGCACTTCTTCGAAAGTGGGCAGGTGTAGCCCAGCCAAGCCATGCGCCATCCACCGAAAAGTGTGATAATCGGAAGGGGCCAAGTCTGGCGAATACAGCGATTGCGGTAGAAGATCCTATTTCAGGGTTTTGATGATCTCCTGGACGATGCAAGCGCGATGTCGTGCTGCAAGATCACTCGTTCGTATTTTCGTGTCCCATTTTGGCCGTTTTTCGAGCAATGCATGGTTCAGATTGATCAGTTGTTGTCAGTAGCGATGCCCATTGACAGTTTCGCCCGGTTTCATCCAATAACGCTTGCAGATCGGCATCCTCTCAGAGCTTTTGGTCTTTTGGAACGCTCCTTGTCCGCAGTGTCAAAATCGCCACTTCTGAAGCATTTAAGCCAATCTTCACAGGAAGTTTTCGATGGTGCATGTTCGCCGTAAGCCTCCTCAAGCAAACGACGTGCTTCAGCTGCATTTTTTTTTTCAGGTTAAAGCAGAAACGCAAAGATTCCCGCAAATGCTGTTGGTTTGGCACAAAAGCCGACATCTTCCTTGTTGGAAAAATATTTTTGCGTTGCGATGTGTTGGTATTACGATTGGTTATTGGTTAACAGATGTCCACGCTATGAAGAAACACAACTTTCGGCATGTATATCGACTACATGTGTCGTTAACGCCATCCAAGTGTGACACCCGGAAATTTAGTTGCACATCTGGTATGATACTTTCATGTAAAAAGTAAATATCAATTCTTTGCACGTAGAAATGTTTCAGTTTCATTTTTGAGTGATCTATTCGTCCAATTATGATGCGTTTTTTTGTGTTCATAATTAAGTGGGGAACAAGTTTGTAATTGGAAATTGGCCCCTGTCTGTTACGGTTTATGAGATAAATTTTGTATATGACCAAATTTGCATAATCAGGTCATCGGTATGTCATCAACACTTGTGGCTACAACATGTGTGGGATAGCTCCTTTTTCTACGCAGGTAAAAGGGGGGGGGGTGCAACAAACTTGTGACTCAACCTGTATATTTTAAAACTTTCAAAATAATAAAAAAATTATAAATACAAATTTTAAACCAACTCATCAAAAGAATTATCCCTTGAATTATGATATTAGCTAATCTTCTGCCACGATGAGCCAACTGAAAAGGATAATAAGAAGACAAGTCAAATGAAAACGATCGGAAGTCTGCAGCAGCGAGCGAAACCGAGCAATAACGTCGTCAGTGAAAGCCGAATATTAGGTTAATAGCCCTCATCACGAGCAATGGAGCGCACGCAACAATGGCAGCAGCACCTGAGTAGCAATGTGCAAGATGTAAGTGTTCAAGGAAGAAAAAAAAAAGTCATTCGGTTTTTGACGGCGAAAAAACAGCCTACAGCCGAAATTCCCCAACGAACGAGTGCTTTTTACGTAGAGAACTGTCTGATAGAAGAACAGCGCATCGCCGCCGCTGAAGAAGTTCTGCACGCAGTCAGGCGCAGGTAAAGTCATGATGACTGTCTTCTCTTCTTTGACTTCCAAGGCGTAGTTTTGAATGAGTTCGCTCCCTACGCCCACACAATTAATTCCAACAGCTACACGACGACTCTGGGCACTCTACTCGGCGGATAAAGAATAAACGCAGGGCTTCCTGTTCCGTCGGGTCATCCTACCCACGATAGCGCACGACGTAAGTTACAAAGAAAACCATGAATACCGTGACAGCTGGAAGTCTTAGGACATCCACCATACAGTCCTGACCTTTCTCTGTGCTATTGGCCCATGAAAAAGCTTAAAGGGGCCCTTTGGAACAGACGCAGAAATCAATGCAGCCATGCAAGATTGGCCTCGGTCCAGCCAACGTACATTTAGGCCACTGGTATTTGGAGACTTGCGACACACTGGGAAAAGTGTGTCGCCAGTAGCGAGGAATACTGATAGGCATGTCCTTTCCCTTACCCTCAATTTCCTACCGATAGTATTCATTTGACTGCCCCTCGTACAAGATTTAACAAAAATTTGAAATTTATTTTGATTCTACTCAAGAGCCTGGTAAAGCATACATCGGTTTGCAAACTAAGGATGATAAATGTCCGTAAAAATATATGTAATTTAATACACTCCTTTGCAATGAAATTGACCCACTAACAAGGAGTTATCCGACCATATTCGTATTGAGTGGGGGGGGGGTGTTCGTCTACCTCCGACTAGTAAACGATTATATGCACAGGGTGTCCGGGTGCCTGTATAGGCTCATCAGTTGACACCTGTGCGAGGCGTTCCATGCAGTAGGGAGGAAGCAACTGCCTCGTGAACGTACAGTACTGTAATCCGCACAACGGTCTCAACGCCGCGACGACGACAACGACAACCGTTCACGCAATTAACGGACTTTGAACGAAGTCGGATTATTGGCCTCTCCGAGGCTGGATGGTCAACCAGATGGATAGCTGGACGCACGGAGGGTAGGCCGATGTTGGAGGCAATGGCGAGAGAAAGGTCATTGATTTCAACGTTTATCGCCCTGTATACAAGAGGTCAAGCTGGCCCACCTATCAACAATGCTACAATCTTTCTGGCCCAATATGGCTTTTCCAGATAGGCGTTTTTTCATCAACTCATTTTCTGCTATAAGTCGTGGGGTCATCTCCATCAACTTTGACCCCTCCATCCGTGTGGAAGAGTGTATGTACAATTGAGATTACAGGGTGATTTCGTTGAACATTTTACATCTAATGTAAAATTTCGACTGCTTAATATATATGCACCTTGTGATCCAGCAGAGAAAAAAGCGTTCTTCAGTGACATTGAGTGCTTCTTGTGCTCTTCGCTGCCTGTGTGGTGGCCGGAGATTTTTATTGTCATCCAGATCAGCGTTTCCCAAACTGGGGTTCGTAACATTTTTCAGGGAGTTCGACAAAATTTTTCTATAATGGCGGATTATTGTATTGTGTGCATGTGTTTTGTATATTTATAAGTCAGTGGTTCGCGCTACTCAGATCTTTGTGAAAGGGGTTCGCGAGTCGAAAAACTTTGGGAAACACTGATCCAGATGATGATGATAACTTATTTTCATCCGGACATGTATTCCATCTTTATCAGCAGAACGAACTGTTCGACCTTTCGTCTAAATCTCCACGGAGGAATTCAACTGGGTATACATTCCATCGAGGACCCACAGTATCATCCCGTCTTGACTTATTTTTGGTGGATAATGCAACACCCCACATTGCACGATAAGTGAAGGAACCGCTTCATGCTCATTTTGGAGATGATCGGGTGATTTCGAGAACTTTTCCAACTGCATAACCTCCTCGTTCACCGGACTTAAACCCTTGTGACTTCTGGTTGTGGGGATATTTGAAAGATAATGTCTATGGAGGAAGAATACGGACTGTCCCTGAATTGCAAGCAAGGATAACACGCTATATCACTGCGATTCCTCAGGAAACCCTTCGCTCTACTGTGGAACATGCAATAATGCGCTTTGAACATGTCACTGACACAAATGGAATGCACATTGAACAAATGCTCTGATTTTATAAATTTCTCTGCTTCTAACTTGTTTTTGTTATTATTCATGCGCCATATTTTGACGTCGCGGTCAAAATGTGAGCTAATTTTTTAATTGCAAAATTCTCTTCCCCATGGTTTGTATAACATATCTCTCAAGTTTCGTCAAAAACTGATTACCAGAACGGCCGCTAGAAGGCTTTAAATGGTGTCACTATAATTACAACCACACTGTATCATAGTAAGAGTTTCAGCGGTTTGGCCTCAGTGATGATGATTCAGTCAATCAATCAGGACATGCTATTTTATATTTATAGATTTAGCAATAGCGAAACATTGCTACTTATTAAATATAAATAATAGTTATTGTATTCCAGGGTTTTTGTGTCTTCTCCTTCTCTCATATACACTGAGTTAGCAAAACTCATGGGATAGCAAGCACATTGATTTATGGGCATGGCTCACGAATTCACAGGGGTAACGGATTCTGGGAATGGACCATTAGACGTTGTGGGAAGAGCTTGGATAAGTGATTAATCAGAAATGGCACGTCGTCGCGAGTTGACGTCTTTTGAACGGGGTATGATAGTAGGTGCCCGACGCATGGGATGTTCCATTTCGGCAGTGGTGCAAGAATTTGGCTTTCCCCGCTCAACTGTCTCCAGGGTGTATCGGGAATGGCTGGATGAAGGCATCACAGTCCACAACAGGCACCATACCGGGCGTCCAGCTGCACTGAATGATCGTGACCGGCGACACCTGGGACGAATGATTCAGAGAGACAGGAGCGCAACAGTGCAGCAAATCACAGACCAGTTCAATACTGGCCGCACTAGAAACGTCTCTCGGTGGACAATCCGTCGGAATCTGCATGCCCTCGGGTTTGGCAGCCGTCGCCCTACACGGGTGCTAATGCTTACCCAGCGTCATCGGACACTCCGGCGTGCATTTGCCACCAACCATCTTGGCTGGACTCTGCAACAGTGGCGTAACGTCATATGGTCAGATGAGTCACGATATCAACTGTACCACGCTGATGGGAGGCACCGTGTGTGGCGCAGACCTCACGAAACGATGGATCCCGCATGCCAACAGGTGGTGGTGCAGGGTGGTGGGGCGTCAGTGATGGTGTGGGGTGCATTTTCCTGGTTTGGAATGGGCCCTCTGGTTATCCTGGACCAAACGTTGAATGGTCCACGGTATCGTCAACTCATCGGAGACCATCTGCACCCGTTTTTGACATTTCAACACCCTGACGACGTAGCAGTCTTTCGAGATGACAATGCTCCACCACATCGCTCCAATGTCGTCCGCGAATGGTTCGAGGAGCATGCAGGAGAGGTCCAACGACTGAGCTGGCCAGCCCGGAGCCCTGACATGAATCCCATCGAGCATATCTGGGATGCTGTTGAAGTCAGGCTCCGGGCACTGGATCATCCGCCCACGAACGGGCAGCAACTATCTTCGGCTCTGCAGACTATCTGGTGTCAACTGCCTCCAGAAGTGTACCAGGGACTTGCAGACTCACTACCACGCCGTATTGCTGCACTCCACAGGGCCAGAGGTGGCCCGACCAGATATTAAGTAACTGTCCCATGAGTTTTGCTAACTCAGTGTATATCCGTTCATAGTTATTATATGCTGAAAAGCATATATTGGTTTCGGTCTGTTTGTGTGTCTGTCTGTCTGTCTGTCTGTCCGTCCGTATGTCCGACGATTTCTCGAGAATGCTTTAACTTTTTCAAGTTCTTTTTTCGCTGTTCGATAGAGACCCTTCCTGAGCTCACCTGATTAGTTTGTCGTCGAAATCGGTCTAACAGTCACGTGACTATTGAGACCACCCCCCCATTAAATTTTTTTATTGGCAATATAAGGCATGTAATATGTCATTCGAACGGGAATGACGAGCACAAGACGAATATGACATTCTTTTCGATTTTCGAAATGCTACGTCCGAGAAAATGACCCCCAAAAAGTACTTCAATGACCCCTTATTACGAGCTTTAGCTAAAGCTATATATAAGAATACAAGCATGATCAGTACCTTTATGTGCCTGGCCAGCCATCGTTTGCACGAAAACGTGAAAATGGAAGAACTTAACAGCGATATATCAACTTTTGATGAGCTCTCGTGGACCCCTTCAAGCACGTGCACTAATGTTAAGAATATGAACTTAGGGCATGTAATATATCAATCGAATCCTACCGACGAGTCATAAGTGAATACAGTGTTACTTTTTGTTTATCATTTAAGCATTGTTGATGGCAGCCTGGAGCACGTGCCCGTTATGAAGCTTTCTTGATGCACGTGCTCATTTCATTTTAAAATTCAGTGCTGTTAGGCCTATTGGTAAATGTGTTAATTAATGTTAGGGCGATGGTTAAAAATGGCTAAATAACGTTAGGCCTATAGTTAAAATGACTAAATAATGTTAGGCCTATTGTTAAAAATGGCTAATTTATGTTAGGCCTCCAGTTAAAATGACTAAATATTGTTAGGCCCATTGTGAAAATTAGCTAATTAATGTTAGGCCTATTGTTAAAAATGGCTAATTAATATTAGGCTTATTGTTAAAATGGCTAATTGAAGTTAGGCCTATATTTTAAAATGACGTGAATGCATATATTACAGTAATATTAAACAACAAATTTTTATATTCTTCTTTTCAGCATATTTGAAAATCGTTTTACGAGTTATATTCTTGTTAAATATATATTGTTGCAAAGTAGACCCTGTCTCATTTCTTTAGTTACACGCAACATGGATCCAATTCGCCCATTTCAATACATTGTTGATGAATATTTATTTCACCAACTGGTTTCGCCATAATGACTAGCTACTAAATATTTTGAAAATGAATAACCATATCTGACAATATGAATGGTTTATAATTTTATATTATAACTGAAAAAGCATATAATTGATTTACATCTCATTTATTTTAATTTATTAATTAGGTCGAGGTAATTAACTTAAAAGCTTTTCCTTTTTTTTCAAAAAAAAAATTACTTCACGTAAATTTGCAATTTTGCACCACCTCCCCTCCTCCTGAACAAATAGAAGTTAACACCATTTAATTGCTCACTTTTTAAATAAATGAACATGCCCAGTATATGTTAATTTGCATGAACATCATTTTTAAGCGTGCAAATTAACCCCTTTATTAAGTGTGCAAATACAAGAGTATTAATTAAAAAAAACAAAACGAAAATTAAGTGTGACAGAAAGAACAGCCGAAAGGAAGCTAAAAGGAATCAAAAATGGATACCTACAAAATATTTGCTAAGAAGTATAATACCGTAAGTACTGTATTTAGCGCCAGACCTGAAATATTTAGTGCCTGGGAGTTTACCAATTTTTTTTACAAATAAGCGTTGAACCTTCAATCACCGCCCGGGCGCTTATTAGCTTTAGCATAAAAGCTACTTATAAGAATGCGTCCTTGGTCTGTACGTTTATCCGGCCGCCGTTTGCACGATAACTTGAAAACGGATTAACTTTTTCAAATTCCGTTTTCAGAAATATGACCATCAAAGTCTTATCTCGGACGTATCAACTTTTCAGAATCTTTCGTGGACCCCTTCAAGTTGAATTCACGTGCTAAAAAGGTGAGTGTAAAGAATACCAAGATAAAGGCATGTCATATAACAATCGATTTATCAAGAAGGAATACATTGTTACTTTTTGTTCATCTTTTAAGCATTACTGACATCGGCGCGCGCACGTGAAATCGCTTTGTCGCCGCACGATGGCTCAAGTGCTCATAGCACAGAATAAGAGAGTAATATTGCACCGTGCTCATATATAGAGAGTAATATAAGAGAGTAATATTATTAAGCAGCGGAAGAATGGAACAACTTATTGCTTTTATAATGTCAGTCCTTCATAATTTTTACATTTTTTGAGGTAGATAATTGAAATTCGGAATGTAGCTTCCTACGGGCATATCCATCTGCACTATTTAGTTTGGTGCACGGGGGTCGGAATTACGGGGGGTGGGATTCAGAGAGGACAACATATCTATGTGCTATTTAGTACGTTAAGGCGTGAAATTCAATATCCAGATTCCTCTAGGCAAGATCTACATTGCTATGAAGTTTAGGCCCATTTGTTCCATTGTGGTCGGATTTGCGGGGGTGGCAGTCACTTGGTCTTTAGAACTATGGCAACATATGGCATGTGATATATCATACATTCGGAAAAGACGAGAAAGGAAAGAAACTACGAGCTTTTTTACATTTTCTACATATTACGTTCGAGAAAATTAATTTTTAGATTAAAAAACTTGGGGAGAGGTAAAAAGTGCAGATAAAGAGGTAAAAAATAGATGACTGCAGGATCTGTTACTTGCCTTACCCTACTCGGGGGGAGGAGGGGATTAATTTCTTTTTAATAAATGCATAAATGTATTTCTGCTTCACTGCTAAAGTTCCTCCTTGGAATGTTTACAAGATTTTATTTTCGTTTATTTCGTGGATTTTTCTTCTCTTGCTGCTTTCTCACGGGAATTTTTGTTCTCCCAAATGCCACTGCTAAAGCGGAAATTAGATACCAGCATGATTGTCTTCTAATTTCTTGCTTTTAGTTTTGGATTCAATCAAGCAACATAGCTGATGGAAAATTAAAACTTCACGGTTGTATCAATTTTAAACTCGCAGCAGTAAAGTATGCTGAAAACCATTCTACAGAGGCTACAGCCGGATTGATCCTAAACGCATTCGGAAACGGAAAACGCAGCAGGATACTTTAGAAAAGATGAAGAAGAAA
>JAHWFO010010124.1:1904341-1916862 GCA_023313115.1 Rhysida immarginata
TGATGGTGTAACACTGTATTCAACGTTTCAATGCGGAGGCTTTCTCGTGTTCATGGTCCCCCCATCCACAGACTATGGCCGCAACTACTGAGCAAATGTTAAAACAAAAATTAGCAACTATTTCCAAAAAAGTACGTTTCCCCTTCTATATACTTACTCTGTCGCTAAACTCATGTCGATAATAAATGCAGTTGCAAATTATCCAGATGTTCTATCCGGAGCAAATGGTCTCACTCACAGAGGAGAGGGAATAAGAAATATAAAAGGAATAAGAGGAATATCCGGAGCAGTAGAGTCACTGTATAAGAAGAGTACCGCAACTGATTATCCCAGCATTTGCATCACCTTCTAAACTTCAGGCCTCACAACAGACGTTGAAAACGTCATCAACATCAGGCCCAAACAACAGCGCTCTTAGCAAAGGAGGTAATAAAAAAATGATTTCTTCCTTCCTGAATTTTCATGCACTCAAAAACAACATAGTTCTAAAAATATTTTGCAAAATATAATTAAAATTGGAACTAATATATTTTTAGATAATAATATTAAGGGAAAATAACGATTCCTGTATTCATAAAATTATCTTTTGTTAGAGCGCTATTGTTTGGGCCTAATATTGATGACGTTTTCATCGTCTGTTGTGAGGCCTGTAGTTTAGAAGGTGATGGCATTTGCCGCCAGTCCTGAAAGCTGATTGGTTGTAACCTATCACGTGACCCTCTGCCGCCATTATGGGCTTATGAGCATGTACAGCTACAGTTACGCTTTTGATGAGAAGTCGCATTTGCTGTTGATATCAACATTTTATATCCAGTTTTATATTATAAAAATGCCTCAGTGCTGTGCCTATATGTGCTACGTACAACCGAGAGATGGCAAAAGATTATTTCGGATTCCCCGAGATAATAAACGGCGAAAGATATGGCTAGCGAAGATAAGTAGAGCGGACTGGAATCCTACGAATGATTCAAGATTATGCGAGGTGAGTTTCTAAATACATAACCTTTAAATAAACGATTTAAGTATTTTACACGTATTATTTCGTAGTATTTATTACAATTTATCACTGATAATTTTTTTTTAAATGATCAAAGTCATCGTGTGCGATTTGATCGTACAACTAGAATAGAGTTAAAACTATATGAAGTTAGATTTTAGCATATCGTGTGAACTTAGTCTTAATTTAACTTCCTAAATGCTACTGCAAACCAATTTATATAAAAATGTAAATGTAATATCTAGTTATTATAAATATCCGTCAGTTTAGCTTTATAATCAGTCATATCATTTACCCAGCCGATTGTAACTAGCAAATGGAATTCTTTACATATAATATTTTTGTTTACGAAAATATCACCTTTAATTTAAAAAAATTAGAGAGAGAGAGAGCATTTATAATAATTCGTGTAAAAACTCGTGAGACGAAATTTCTTTTTAAAAAATTAATGAGATTGTATTTTCTGAAGGGATATAGTGTTTTATATAATTGTGTGCCTGAAAAAATGACATACCAAAGTATGTGTTTTAACAAAAATAATTACTTTTAGTTTTACATATACCTTCGTAGCATATTAATTTTGTCCCCTTGCTTTTTCGTAGGATCATTTCACAGATGATCAGTTTGAACAAAGAAGATCAGATGGTTGGAGAAAGTTAAAACCCAATGCAATTCCATCATTGTTTCCACATAAACCTGTACCTACACCAAGAAAACCACCAGTGAAGCGTAAAACCCCTGAACCAGAAGCTGAAGAACAAGATGATTCCGGTAAATGCACTGTTACTTATTTTTGATAAAGAAAATGTAACTTTTTTACAATGCAATTGGCTATATCATATTTTTTAATTTTATTTAGGGACAATACATTTGGTACTTGATGATTCTGAGCCAGAAAAACATCCCTCAGAGATTTTAACTGTGCAATCAACGTCCATAGAGACTCAACATCTTCCTTCTTCAGAAAATTTACCTGAACAATGTGAAAATGAAATTCTTCCCTCAACATCAACATATGTCTGTAATGATCATAGCATATGTGAGGAAAAAATTAGGGAACTTGAGAACAAATTGCATCTTACGCAGTATCATCTCAGAAATTTGCAAAAGAAATACGACTCACTGAATGAAAAAATTCAAGATTTTCTAAATCCAGATCAGCTCGAATACATGACAAAAAAGAATAAGCGAGGAAGCAGCTGGAGTAAAGAAACATTGCAGAAAGCATTACAAATAAGACTATCATGTGGCTCATCTGGCTACAATGCCTTGAGAAATATGGGGCATCCACTACCTGCAGAAAGAACATTACATTACAACTTGGAATCCATAAAGTTTATGCCAGGTGTTCCGGATGAATTACTGCCTTCACTAGCCACTAAGATAAATATTCTGCTGCCTGAAGAGAAATATTGTGCTCTAATGATTGATGAAATTGCAATCACGCCAGGTGTTGATATGGATATTTCAAATGGGCAAATTGTGGGAAAGCCCACTCTCCCTTCAGCTAATGGGAAATGGGAACAGGTAGCCACCCATGCTTTGGTGTTCATGGTAGGAGGCATTACATCAAGATGGAAGCAAATCGTGGGATATCATTTTACTGGAGGTTCATTTTCCAGTAAACATGCAAAAGAGTTTATTTTTAGTTTAATTTGCCACCTTGAAAAAATTGGTCTTGTCGTGGATGTAGTGATTAGTGATATGGGAGGAAATAATCAAGCTATTTGGAGGGAATGTGGAATTATTTGTGGAAGATACAGTAAAACTGTTAATTTCTGTAATCATCCCTGTAACTCTGACAGAAAACTTTATTTTATGCCTGATGGACCACATATTTTAAAAAATGTTCGTAATCACCTTACACAAGGTGCAACAATATTTCTGCCAGAAAAAATTCAGGTAAAATATAAGTTGCCAACTAATCTTGTATCTATAGATCCAGTTATAAATTTACATGAACTTGATAAAAATGCAGACTTAAAGCTTGTGCCTCGTTTACGTGAAAATGTTATTTCACCTAATCATTTTGATAAAATGAAAGTAAACCTGGCACTTGCACTTCTGAATCATGATGTGGCAGCAGGTTTAGAATATGCTGTACACAGAAAACACCTTGAAGAATCTGCACTTACAACGGCATGGTTCATAAAATCTATCCATAAATGGTACACTTTACTGTCTTCAAGATGTGTAAAAAATGCTCTCAGCCTTAAAGATGGAGTAAATTACACGGAAGCGACATCCTTTTTAAAAGAATTCGCAGAAATTTTTGAGGAAATAAAAATAGGGGACAGAAAACAGTTTAAACCTGTTCAAAAAGGTGTTATGTTGGCAACAAAAACTGCACTAGACTTAACAGACCATTATTTAAATGAGAGAAACTTTGAATTTCTTCTGCTTTCAAGACTTGGTCAAGATGCTTTAGAAAACTTATTTTCTGTAATCCGTACTAAAAACCCTATACCTAGAGCTCTAGAATTTAAACGCTCTCTGCGAATGGTAACGTTATTCCAGTATTTTCGGGGGAAAAAGCATGGAAGTTATACTTCAACAGATGTGTCATTGTTAGTTGATTTCCAGAAAAAGCGTAGCAAACCACACACTCGTAATGAAGATGAAATTTCCTTTTCACAGCCATGTGACGATAAAGAAGATTTGGAAAATGACATTAAAGATTTTCTAAACAGTTTTACAGTTGATGAAAAGGAATCTCTATATTATTTGTGTGGGCGAACTGTGCATCAATTAAAAAAAAAACATAAATTGGATTGCAATACATGCTTGAGCTTTTTGCAAAATTATGAAAGAACTGCGCCAGACTGTTCAGTGTTGACAGAGTTAAAACGTTATAAAGAAAATGACACGTGCCTCACTTTTTGTTCCAAAGCTGTTTTGGATTATTTATTGAAGGCAGAGAGCATTGTGCGCATCAAAGAAAATGATATTTTGGCATCTAAAATTAAAGTTGAAGATTTAATGCAGTTAGCAATGAGTGAAAATCAATCGGTCATCTTTCCAAAATGCCATGAAATAGAGCAAAAGCTTTTGAAAATATTTTTCACCTGTAGATTGTATTTTATAATCAAGAAATTCAATGAAAAAATTCAAGTCAATAATATTAAGTGTGGAAGTAAGAATATAGCAATGAGAAAGGCTGTTGAGAATTTAAAGTAAACTATAAATGTCATTGTGATGTTTATACTTTTAGAGTCCCTGTATAAGAATACAGTGACTATACAGTCACTCGATATACTGTAAATTAAAGCATTCATTATATTTCAGATGCAGCATTATCTATGATATGTACAATGATGTAGTTGCCATAATTCTGTTCCAACAGAAATAATTTTTCATTATGAATAATACCTATATTAAATAAGCATGGTTTATCATATGGTGTAATAAAATGGAAAGTTGTTTTTGTATTTTTAATAAGATTTTCTCTTAATGAATTTTATTAGTAATTTTGTTTTACATCATGCTCTTTCTTGCATGAATTATGTGCAGATTATTTCATTCTTCATTGGGCTCTTTAATGTGTTTACAATTAGAATGTATAAGAAATATTTAGAAATAAGAAATTTTTGATAAATATTTTGATATTTTTAAATGCTTTTGCTTTAGCATATTCATTTATGTTAAAATTGGCACACTTTATTAAAAATTTAATAATGAGGTATTCAGGAGTCTGTAAATGTTAAAAAGAAATTGTATACCTAAATATTTTACCCCTTTATTAAAAGATTGCATTGAATAAAATATTTTAGGAAGAATATCTACATAGAACTTTTTTCAGGAAATAAAATTGTATACTTTATTTTTTTAATAAATGCTCTCCATTTACTTTTTTAAAATCTCGTGTGAAATTTGTTTCCAAAAAATAGTGAATTGTTAAATGGATTGTTTATAATAATAAATTATATTTTTTTATATTAAAAGTATTTTCTTGTTTACTTATTTGCAATTTTCCAGGGAATAAAATTTTGTACTTTCTTTTTTAATAAATTGTCCCAAATTGTTTTTTTAAAATCTCATGTGAAAATTGTTAAAAAAAAAAATAACGAATTGTGGAATGGATTATTTATAATAATAAATTATAATTTTTTTTTTAATCTTCAATTTATTTTCTTGTTTAATTATTTCTAATTTCATACACTCTTTACACGCAAAATGCATTGATTAGAAGGGAATCCAGAAAGGTTGGGGTAACTCCGTTCGGTCGACTCTCAATCGGTCGACTCGCATTCGGTCGAATCCCAATCGGTCGACTGTCAATTAGTTGTCAATGGGCCGATAGGGTTGGTTTGTCAGCATTAATTCCCCCATTTCATGAATGACCTCACCCGAACCCACCTACCCCTTTCTGGTCTGGAAACGCTTCCGGGTTGGGAAAGAAACAAGCATGAGAAAGGAAACTTTCTCGGAAGGGTTTGGGAGCGTTGGAAGTAATAAATTACTATCCGATTGTTGGATAGCAATGCTTTCGAAAGCATCCAGCAGGTGTTTCTTGTTTATTCTACTGAAGAAGCCGCAGCTCTTCTTCCAGATTTCACAAACGTAAATTCCACATTATTCAGAGCGCGGCAGGAAGTGATACCTCGTCAGCCATCATCCCTAGCTGAATTACTTATTGCCGGACAATGGGCCGTAGTCGGAAATCCTCCGAAGGAATTTTTATTTGCTTCAGACGGCAATGATGGCAAAATTGTAATATTTATGACCGATGAATTTTTTAGAAAAATGGTTGCAGCTGAAAAAATTTTCGTTGATGGTACCTTCTTTACGTGTCCGAGCATATTTGTGCAATTATATTCGATACACATCGAAGTCAAAACGGGACAACTTGAACATGATCATTCTGATATGAAGCAAATGATTGCTGTTGGCTATTGTTTACTGCCGTCGAAAACAACAGAAACATATCGTCGATTGCTCAGGATATTTCAAGATAAAGCAAACAATCTTGGTTTGAACTTTAATCCATCCAATATTCAAATGGACTTCGAACAATCCATGATCACGGCAGTTAGGACCATCTTTCCCAACATTAACATTCACGGATGCTACTTTCATTATACTCAGTGCTTATGGCGGAAGCTGGACAATCTTGGTCTAAGGGAAGAACACCACAATGAGAGTCAGGAACTGAAGAACACATTTAAGCGGATGTGCGCCTTGGCTCTAATGCCATTAGATAAAGTCGATGATTTATGGTGCTATATTCATGCTGAGGCTCCTAGCCCTGAAACAGTACCAAATATTGAACGACTTTTAGATTATTTCGTCGAAAATTGGATTGATGAAAATAGCCGTTTTCCACGAGAATTATGGAACCATTACAAAAATTTTGGTGCAAGAACTAATAATGGGCTTGAAGCTTTTCATCGCAGTTTGAAGACATCAATAAAAGAATTCCATCCTAATATTCATGTATTCATCATTTCATTTTTTTATTTTTAGAAAATTATCTCTAACTAGGCTTAACCATTTATCATAAAAATACGTCAAGGCACAGTTTATGGTACCCTCTAAGTATGTATTAATTTCATTTGATTCTGCTTGTTGCCATTTCGGAGGAGATAGCTACACAAAATTGGTCTTTTTTTTCAAAATTTTTCAAAATTTCAACATATCTTTTCGAATCATGGGCTTTCGATTCAGATAAGAAAGGTGGGTGTTGGGGGAGGTTATTCACGAAAGGGGGGAATTAATGCCGACAAACTAACCCTATCGGCCCATTGAAAGTCGACCGATTGCGATTCGACCGAATGCGAGTCGACCGAATGGAGTATAACCGAAAGGTTTATGCAAAGTTTTTAATTAAATTTAATTCTAGAAATTTGGGCTGATTAAGCCTATTTAATGATAATTATAACATTATTATTATTATAAATTTATAATAATCGTAATCGAAGAGATAGAATACATTATTATGTCTCGTTCCTGCTGCAATACATATATTGTATCTCGTTACCGCTATTAGAACTTAAGCCCAAAATGGCGGACCCTGGTTAATTGCGGTACTCTTCTTATACAGTGACTCTACGGAGCAGGTGGTCTCACTGGCGTCTCGGGACAGAAGAGAACACCTGTACTCCCGACCAATCACAGAGCAGGACTAGCAATGCCCTCTAATGATGATTACCGAGACCAGGGATACTCACTTCAAGCATAGAAAAGTCGTAAAAATAGATAGAGGGAGCAAAACCAATCACTTGTGCATCAGCTATTTTAATAGCTTGGAATGTTTTGTAGGGCATGATGTATTAATAGAATTGAGTTGTGATACCTCTTTTTTAAAGAATAATATTTGGATCTATGAGGATTTTTTATACACGCCATACCTCAGATGTTTAAATTATTGATGAAAAATAGGAAAGAAAAGTAGATAGCGTAATGCTTCCATGTCCGCAGTGGCGCAATTGGCTGGCGCATCTGCACGGTGAGCAGAAGGTTCCTGGTTCGATCCCAGGCTGTGGAATTTTCTTTCCTATTTTTCCTTTCTTTCCTAATAAGCCCTAATGAGCTCTTGATGTCATCGGAGATAGCCGATGGCAGCAAGAGAAAGCAAAGTGAAACAACATAAGCGCCGCTCATTTCCATGTCACGTGTCATGCTACTGATTGGTTGAAATTCCGCAGCTGATTTATTCTCCTTGCAAAAAACAATATCGCGTTCTACCACGCACCCTTTAGAAAAATTTATATTACGCATAACAAAAACACCAGGTGTTTTCCTTTTGTGTCACCAGTTGCGCCTCGATCCATATGAAACGCCGTTTGTTCCAATTACGCTTTTTTACAGTATAATTTTTCAATTATATTTTGGAAAGATTTTTAAATCTGTGCTTTATTTTCTGTTTTATTTTATTTTGTTTTTTCATTTAGGAACTTAAGAGCATTCTTTAGTAAGATTGCATGTCTATCTAGTCCCTATTTTAAAAATTAAATACAGTATAGCAAAAACTACCCCCCCCCCCCCAATGATTATCAGACAAACAGGTCAAATTGATATAATTTGCGAACATTACCGTGTTTAAATAAAACATTTTCCGTTACTGGTAGGTTATGTATTCGTTTTCGTTTCCCCAATTCACAAAAAAAAAATTTCTCCGAAATCAAAACAATTTTTAAATTCATGATTCCGGAAGACATGTTGAAATTTTGAAAAATAAAAATTTCTATGTATATATGTGATCAATTTTGTGTACTAACTCTCTGAAACGGCAAAAAAGCAGAACGAAATGAAATGAATGCACTTTTACAGAGGGCACAGTAGAAAGAATAGAATGCCAAAAAGTGTGGACAAATAATATCTACAAGCTAAATAAAAATTGAAACCAAATTCCACAATTGTTTTATTACAGAGCCACGGATGCACATTTCGGTATGAAGGATGCAGCGTCTCTGAAATGTACAGTATTAAAAATTTCAATTGTGGAATTGTGGTTTGTTTTTATTTAACATGTTGATGTTAGAGGGCATCTTAAACTATGCCTTGATGTATTTTTATGACAATTCGTTAAATCTTTATTAGAGATATTAATTTTTTTTTTTGTAAATAAATTGTTTGGCTCTGATGACCCATTTTGTGAAGTATTAATGCACCCCAACTCCCCCAAATTTAATGGCTTTTTTTTTCATTAAAAATTAATAATTACTTAGAGGGTTCACGTATTATTTATGAAAAATTGGCTAACCGTTTTTAAAGATGTTAATTTCTTTTTTAAAAATGAAGGAAAACCTGAAGCATTCACACTAATGAAACAAAGTCATCAAGACATGTCTCATAGAGACAAATAATTTTTGTAAATAAATTTCTTTGGCTCTAATGAGTCAATTTTGAGTTTTTAAAGGTTTTTTTTTTATAAACTCCCACTCGCTAAGTTCCTCACCCCCAATTTTTTTTTTTTTTCTTTGATGACAAAGTGGGAGGCCTGTGCGAATGAACCATTTTAATTTGTTTCCAATTTGTGATAGAACATGGGTAGTGTAATAGTAGGAGTTTATTAACAGGTAATATCTTTCAAAGTTTATTTGAATAAATTTGACATTATTCACCCGCACTTAATTAAAATATCTAATTGCAGGAATGAAGAAAAAATTGTTATGTTTTTGGAGCGAGTGTAACTTGAGATTGTACCAAATATCTTCAATTGCTGACGTGAGTTCTGCTACTGAAATACACAGAACGACCACCAGCATATACTTGAAGTGATGTGATGCCCTAGACATTCTTAGTGGGATTGAGGTCCGGATTTCTTGGTGGCCATTTCATAAGAAGAATTTGGCCAATCGTTTGTTGTGTGAGAGTTAAAGATGGATGCATTGTCCTGCTAGAATGTATCATGGCTAATCCACCGCCTTGTCAACAATAAAGCACTATGGATTCTTTTCGTAAGTCGTGCGAATAATGATGATAACCATCCGCTTTTTCTCATCGCTAAAAAGCATAGCAGCTATTCATCCTTCCACCATATGCCTTCACGTGCCTATTATAGACCTGCTTGAATATGCTCAGATTTCAATGTTTGGGATTGCTCTTAAACGCCTGTGGAGTGTAGTTTTGGGTATTTTCACGGTGAACTGATGGGGAATTTGTCATAGTGAGTTGCCATTCGCACTATCTGTCGACCATCTCTGTTAAGATATGCATTTAGGCCTTCCAGATAGAAGTTTTGGCTTCGTATCTTTACTTCTACTAAATATTTCGTAAATATCAGATACAGAGCATCCAACGTTCCAATTGCAATTTCGTTCATTGATTTTTCAGATGCTTTTAGCATCCAAATATTTGTAATTTCATTTATGGATTGCTTCTCTTTTGGCATGACTCTTATTGCTGATTATGAACTTCTACAAACAGCAACTCCTGTGTGCTCAACCTACTCAATAGAGTATTTGCATAAAAATGTACTCTTTACCTACAAACCTAAACTTTTGAGACAATAGATGTTTTCCATTTTTGTTAAAATCATCTTTATCAAATTAGTATAAAAAGCGCTGAGAATGTGTCTCTTGAATCTGAATCCGAGCACGACACATACAAATCATAATACGAACTACGGCATCGCCGTTATACATATTTGATTTGGTCGTATCAATTTTCCGTTGGAGTAACTATTCCCAAACAAATGATTGTCAATGTTAATAGATTGCATTTTTAATGCATTTGGTGTATTAACTATTTATATGCATGGATTTGGTGTATGTAACTGCAACTCGGCGGTCTCGTAGATGTGCTTGTATTTCATATTATGCTGCATATTTAATGATTCATCCGGCGAAACGTACACTGCCCTGCCAAAAGTATCTGGACACCCCGCTCCACGTGCCCTCTATGGATATGCTGTCGTCAGTAACGCGTTGGACCACACTTTGCTGCAATTACTGCTGCACCATGACGAGGAAGGCTGTCCACAAGTTGTTTACACTTCGCTGGTGTGATACAGTACCATTCGTTCGTCAAACGGTCCAGCAAGTGATGAGGATTCGTGACTGAAGGCATGTGCATCCGTACACGGAACTCCAGCACATCCCACAATGCTTCGTTTGGGTTCAGGCCTGGACTCTGCGTAGGCCAGGGCAATAACCGGAGTCCGCACGGGCGAAGCATGCTTGTGTTGAACGAGCAGCGTGACATGGGGCATTGTCCTGCTGGAAGAAGCAGTCCGATGAGGTGTCATAGAACTCCACTATCGCTGCAGGAAGGTGCGTTTCAGGTGCGACACAGGTGGAGGTCCTATGCCTGCTGTACAGAACGTGGCCCACACTTTGACCCCACCGCCAGAGTCCTTCACTATGGGTAAGAGGCACTCTGGATCTATTTCTCGTTTGGCCGTCTCCAGACCCAAACGAGACCGTGAGATTGTTGGAGGCTGAAGCGGCTTTCATCGCTCCACATGACCTTTGCCCAATCATTACTAGTCCATTGACGACGCTCCGTACACCATCGTAGATGACAAACAGCATTCACCCTTGGGACGAATGGCTTCCTCTTTCCGGTTCTCCTACAGAAGCCAATCTCAAGGAGGGCACGTTGTACTGTGCGGAGTGATGGGCGACGGGCTGCGGCTGGTGAGTAGGCGTCTGGATCCCCTACCAAGGCAGCAGTGATGTCTCGCAGGGTGTTTTTGCGATGCTTCACCACCACCCGAGACAGAGCATGTTTGTCTCTCAGTGACAGGAGTGGAGGTCGCCTGGAACGTTTTACTGTCGTTGCTGCACCTGTCTATCTGTATTTGTACACAACATCATGTACGGTGGAGCGAGGATGTCCGGTCAAAGCGCTGATTTCACGAAGTAACTTCCCCTTAATGCGGCACTCCACAATCTCTCAAAGTCGGACCTTTGGCATGCTGACTTGTGTTGTCACTGCTGTACCACCTGATGAATCGTGTCTTTAAAATGCATACTGTCACGTGCATCCTACAGGGTGAGACCACACGAACATCACGAACATGAGGGTGTCCGAATACTTTTGGCAGGGCAGTGTATACAGGGTGGATACAAAAATGAGCCCCCCCCCCTTTTATTATCACAACCGAAGCTGATATGTCCATTTTGATGAATCCACTGAATAGGAAGTTGTGGGTGACCTATCTCATAGTGCACTTTTCATCATCCCAAATATGCAAATTAGGACACATTCAAATCCTATCTTAAAAACCGTAAGAGATACACGAAAAATTCCAATTGAACACTTATTCAGCATGGAACTCCGAACAAAATAAAAAAAAAAATTCCAAAATCCGATGAACGGCCCACCAACAATCACAGTTTGCACTTATTAGTTATCTCCCTATGCATTCCACAAAAACATTTGAATGTTCAACATGCAAATCAAGAAATTACCAAAAATTACCAAAATAAAATTCACTTTCATGAGGAAAAGCATATAAAAGGCATGTGTCAGCATACAGAAAACAGAACAATTCCAGGAGGGTAAGCTACACTGTTCCGGAAGTGGTCAACATGATCTTCTGCTTTTGAGAGGCAAGACTGAACACTGAACGACCAATTTATTAGAGATATCTCTTACGGAAAATGGATCGGCCTCCCAGTGACACTCAAACAATGGAACAGGCGGAAGCGGTGTATAAAATGGATGCATTGGATCACAAGTTGCAGTCAGCAGCCGAAGTGGACTGAATATGGGTAAATTAAAGGATTTAACCGACTTTGAACGAGGCGTGAACGTTGTATTCGACGGGCGCAGTTGAGCATTTCTCAAACCGCGAACCTCCTCGGTTTTTCCCGTGCAACAGTGTCAAGGGTACTCCGTGAATGGCACTTATGCCAAAAAACAACCTCCAACAAACACAACTCCGGACGAAACAGGGCCTTGGATGAACGAGGCCAGCGGCGACTGGCACGAATCATCCACAGCAACAGGACGGGAACAGCCCAACAAATTACAGCGCTGTTCAATGAGGAAGCATTCCAACCCATTTCGGAGCACACGGTGCGGCGCAGCTTGCACCGAGCTGGGTTTAACAACAGGCGGCCAGTACAGGTACCGT
>JAHWFO010010124.1:1916872-1937319 GCA_023313115.1 Rhysida immarginata
ATGAAATGCACTATAAGACAGGATTCGTTAATGTATACGGGGAAGGTGAAAATTTATAAGAAGATTAAAAAAATAAAAAAAACATCAAAAAAGTTAAAACCAACTAAACTGTAAAAATTGAAAAGACTACTGATTTGATACACCTTTTGTTTTCGGGTACAATTTAGCGATGCATCCGGCTGCAGAACAATTAAATTTTTACTAATTTCGTATAGGAAGTTGATGTCAAGGAAGATAAAAGGCAAATGATATCTTTTGAAGGCAATATATTTCATGTATTGATCACTGAAGTTCTCATTGGTCATCATCATTCAAATTTTGTTTCATATATGCGCGCCAGAGTATCAGTTACACGTTACGATGATACATGGGTGATACATAGAGCGAGCTAATCATTACGCTGAGCACAGTGAATTAGAGAAATAATTGTTATTAATTATTATACGAGAGAAGGAATGGTTTAATAATCTTTCAATTACATAAATATATGAATCTCTTTTTGTAATGTTATAAATAAACTTAAATAAATAAATAAATAAATTGTCACCAGATCTGTGCCTTAGTTTTGCAGTTTCTCCCATTCTCAACAAGTCCACTTTCCTCAGAACTTATATTAGTGACTATTTATTTATTTACTTAATTTTATTTATATCAATTCATTAAGATTAAAAAAAGAGATTCATATATTTATGTAATTTAAAAACTATTATTAATTGTTTGTAAGCTTCCACGATGTGATTTTAAGTAAATAAGCTGAAGAGAGTTTTCAAGTTCATTCAATTTCATTCATTTAACGTCTCATCCCAATGGGCGTTTTAATCATCACGCTTATACGGCAACGCATGTTGGATGGAACGGTTATGGGCGCATTGCATACTTCTGCTCGTATTCCATTTCGATACAACTCTTTTTGAAGATCATTGAGCACTTCCGCGTGAATTTTCTTCGTTACATTCTTCGCAGATGTCGTATTCAATTCAGGGAAGAATTACAATTGAGATTGAGATTGATCGATTACAGTAATCGTCATTAGAGGGCATTGCTAGTCCTGGTCGGGAGGACAGGAGCCTCTTCACTGTTCTACCCACAGATATATAGTAAATATGTAAATATATAGTAAATATCTGTACCATGGATGTTATTCTATGGATGATCTGTACTAGCCGTTGAACATAGCCAAAGCCACCTAGAAACATAGGTGGTGGCTTTGACATAGCACTCCTCACTGCGTACTGCGCATGCGTGCAGACTTGTACTTTTTCGACGAACAGTAAACAGAATCACATGGTGAACTGTTTGTAGCTTACAAACATTCACACTGCACAAGGAAAACTGAATGTTGATATTTCCACCATGTAAAGCATGCAAATCAAAAAATTAACATAAATTACATACACGCATTCACTTTCATGAGGAAAAGCAAATAAAAGGCATGTTTTGGCGTCAGTTAGGTTTCGTGCCCAATTGTGTTATGGTGATTGTGGCGTCAGTTTCCCACGTGATTGTGGGCGATTGGTTGGTCCGATTTGGATGATTTTTTTTATCCCATGCTGATCTAGGCAGCATAATTACTGGTATTAAACACTTCAGCCCTCCTTATGACGGTGCTCTTTACGGGAAACTTCTGATATATTTCAACACTCCCTCTCCTCCGGGAAAAATAAAGTTTGAACATGAATCGTTTGATATATTTCAACATTCCCCCAAACCTATACAGTGCATAGTTTGCCATAGTCTGTGGCATACAAAGGCAAGATGTAACAGTACCCCTATCTGCTCTAAGTGCCTGTCTCCGGATCACAGCAGGAACGACTGCACTTCCCCCGTCTTCGTCTGCGCCAACTGTAGGGGCGGTCATTCCTCCTACTACAGGGGGTGTAGGAAGTTTAAATAAGAGTCCCTTACTCGTGGTAAGATGGTCGATCTTTACGTCTCTTACTACGAAGCTAAGAGACTCACAGATATGGAGTTGGGCAATAATGCGCCAAACCACAGGTCTTATGCCACTGTGTCTAGTTCGAACCCGCCGGCCCGCCAGTGCTCTCCAGCGAGGCCCTACTCTTCGCCTGCTCCGGGTACAGCTGACCCCCTTGCTCTCAACAATGTTGCTGATTCTCAAAACAACGCCTCGATCATCACCTGTACGTCGTGCGGACGCGATGACCTCTCTCCAATTTTTCCATATCACTCTCCCATTCTTCCTTTTCCATTGAGTATTGATTCTCAGCCTCCCAGTGCTTCTTTGCCCCACGGGGCCCTCACATCCACAGACGATAACCCATCTCACAGCGACCCGACACCTAACGATGATCCTATGCTCTCCCAGATCGACTGGCCTCAGCTCTCCCCCTTCTCGGAGGTCCCTCAGGCCAGTGAGGATCTTTCTTGTGCTCATAATGAATCGTTAACTGGTGATATACCGACAAACCAACGAAATCATACGGTTGATCAGCTCGTAAACAACAGCCTAAAGCTGTTCATATCGAGGTTAGTAGATACTCTTGCTGGTCAAAATAACTTTCTTCAAAATTATGGCGTCCCGTTCGTCTCATCCTCCAAAGTGGCTTGTTGATGTTACCAGTTGGTGGAGAGCTAAACATATCGACGTCCTCCATTGGAACATCAAAGGCCTGATGGCCAATTGGGAAGACGCCGCTTTGCTTCAACGAAAGACTCAAATATTAACTCTTTGCGAAACCTTTCTACCTCCGGACAGAACTGTCAGTTTCACTCGGACTCAAATATATATAAACAGTCGGGAAAAATACGGCGGAGGCAACTTGGTCTCCGTTGGCTCCCGGATTCCCCATTAAATAAACTTTCTTCGACACCACGACGAAGTGGCCATCATCGACCTAGTAGTCTACCTTCAGGAGATATGGCTACACATCTATTGTATCTAAGTCCCGGGCTATTGGATCGTTTTAATGAACCAGTTGGAACCTCCTTTTATTGCCATTGGGAATTTCAACTCCAAGAACCCGCTCTGGGGCTGTGACAGATGTATCCCAAGTGGCAACTACTTGGAAGAAATTTTGCTTAGTAAAAACCTCACTGTACACTATACAGCTGAACATACATACCAGCCGGACAGGCTTCACTGGTCTCCTTCAAATCTGGACATTGCTATAACCTCTTCGAATTTCCCCTTTCAGACCTATTTAGAAACTATCCCGGGATCGTTCGGTAGTGATCATCAGCCCCTTCGCTATCGAATCTTTTTAAATTCCTGTATTATAAGCCTGCCATCTTCATCTAGTTTTCCAGTGATCTCTTGTTCTCCCCTATGGTCAGCCACACCCAGTGATACTCTCTCTTCTCCAGATCCGAGCCCACTTGGACATCTGGACATTCAAAATCTTCTCCAAATATTCCAAGCGCGGTTACTCAAAAGCAAGCGTCCAAAGGCCTCGCCTCCTACTAGGCCATGCTGGTGGTCCCCTGACTGCGAAGAAGCCACATGCTCCGCAACAAAGCAAAGAGGGAATTTCTCAAGTGTCGATGTTCTGTATGTTGGTTGGCCTTAAAGAAAACGAAGGCGAAGTGCAAGCGGCTACTAAAAAAGGCCAGAAGGGCGTTTTGGAAATAATCAATTACCCATAATTCAGAAAATAACGTCTGGAGAATTTTGAGAGTGTTCCAAAAGCGCCCCCTCCTCTACTCCTCCATTGATTCGCAGTGGAGATTCTTTACTTGACCCAAAGGCTTCTGTATTAGCAATTCTACGTCTTACTGTAGGTTCGCAGTCGGCTATGCTCCTACCTTGGCCTAACTATTATTTCTCCGCAAGCCACATCTTGCCATGGGAGCAATTGTTTTCTAAAGCCTCTTTAAAAGCGGCCTTTAGGTCCAAGTTCTCGGCCCCGGGGCCGGATGGCCTGGTAAATTCCACCTTCAGGCAATTAGGGGAAGGTCAACTTTCTCTCCTCCTGGAAGCCTTCAATACCTCCTGGACTACGGGCATTATTCCTTCTAGCTGGAAGACCTCCATTATTCATCCAGTCCTGAAACTTGGTAAGTCTCCGTCAATACCTTCTAGCTACAGGCCAATTGCTTTGACCTCGTGCCTTGTCAAAATCTTGGAGCGGCTTGTTAACAACAGGCTTCAGCATTTTCTGGAGGTGAATGCTGTCCTCCCAGAATAGTCTTGGCTTTCGAAAAGGCCGCAGCCATCTCTTCTCGGTAATCAAGTTAGTGGACGACATCTTCTTGGCCCGGGAGAATGGAGAACATATGGGGATTATCTTCCTAGACATCAGTAAGGCTTTCGACTCGGTTCCTCTGGAAGTACTCTACAATAAGCTTGTTAACATCCAAACTCCTAGGAGGCTCGTCATTTGGGTCATGTCGTTTCTTAAAAAAAGGCGTGTGGGGATGAAATACCCTGGTGGGATTGCGTGGACAGAACAGTGTCATAGTCTTCACAGGGCTCAATTCTCAACCCCACACTTTTTAATATCTTCGCCGCCGATGCCTTTCTTAACATCTCAGCGGAGGTCGGCAGAAGCATATTTGCTGACGACATGGCTCTTTGGGTGTCTGCTAAAACATTCCGGAAATCCGAGTCAAGCTTCAAGAATCCTGCGATCTTATTTCTGACTTGGGCCTGGCTAATGGTGTTTCTTTTTCGCCCGACAAATCTGTTGTGTTGTGCATCCCTAAAGGTACGCCCCCCTCCCCTTCTTTCAGTCTACCTACAGGGCTCTAAACTCCCCATCAGACGGAATCACAAATTCCTGGGTGTGACAATCGATGACAAGTTAAGCTGGCGTCCCTTCATTTCCTCACTTAAAGCTAGTGTTTCAAAGAACTTGGCTCGTGCTAGGTTGGTTGTGAAATCTAGGTGGGGCTCACCCTGGAGCGAAACGTCTACTCTTATTAGTTCCATTATCAGGTCGGAGGGCTCGAGAGTGACATAGGGTACTTTTTACCGCGGGAAAATATCTCTTTCCCACAGGAAAACACAGTTTTCCTAAGTCCTTTTGAATTTCCCTGCTTTTGCTTTGTAATTTTGTAAATTCCTGACATTTATGCCTTTGTTCTTTTGCTGGTTAAAAACTCTGTAATTGAGCGCCTGGTTAGGAAGGAGAGGAAAGTCCTAAGGTCTTGTTTAAGAGCCACTCGCTCATCTGCCCGGTGTTGTATTTAGAGGCTGGCATACCCCCCTCCCCTACTCAGATGGGAAGCTAAAGCTGTCAGCCAGCTCTACTCCTTTTGTCAAGCATCCCTTTTCGAGCAAACTGTGTCGCCCTTCTGCGGTCTAGCCGTCTGCGAGGTTTGGCCTCTAATTTACTGGATAAATTTTGTGTCCATATGCACATGTGTGAGTCCATTGTCCTCCAATACATCTGGCCTTCTCCGCCTAGTAATCTCGTCTGTTTTCCCCCCGAATGGATCAGCCTAGCCCCATCTCCGTCCATGCGTAATGACCTTTTTGATTCGTTCTTACAGAGTACTTTTCTGGGATACTCGAGATTTTTTTACGAACGGCACATTGGCGCCATCAGATTCCATCGGTGGAATTGGTGTCTTCAAGAGAGGAGGAGTAATTATCGCTCAAAAAATCTCCCCGGCTACCAGCTCTTACCAGCTCGAGCTTATCTCTAGCCATAAAGCTCTTGTGACGATTTCTTCCCTGCCTCCTACAAGTTACTTAGTCGTATCAGATTCCAGAAGTGCCCTCTCTTCCATCCAAGGTGCCTTCAATGGTATTTCAGAGGCCTCCTCGGCTATCTGATAGCTCTAATCCAATAGCTGTTCTCGAATGGCTTCTGCATAAGTTTCCTGTGGGTCCCTGGCAACAAGGATGTATATGGAAACGACCTTGCTGATAAATTAGCTAACTGGGCTAAGTTGGGGACAAACCCCGTAAAGCCAGCGCGGGTTGACCCTGCTTTTCTTTCCTCTCTTGTCCGACTGAGGTCTGTGGTGCTCTGGAACGAGCTCTGGGTGGCCGAAACTAAAGGATCTCATTATAAGGCGTTGTTTCCCAAAGCAGGGGATGTGAAAAAAGCAACTCCCAAATGGCTATCGTCTCTCCAAAGGTTTGTGTTATTCCGACTAAGTGGGCACGTTCCTTTTAATCTGTTTCTTCACAAGATAAATATCTCTGCGTCCGATATGTGTCAGTGCGGTGTCCGCGAATCAGTGGAACATGTTCTCTTGGATTGCTCTCGTTTTCAACACCAGAGGGCGCTTCTTGCTCAGGGCCTCTCTAACAGGAACCATAATAGTAAAAGAGAACTATTATGCAGGAACTGAGCGGTGTCGCTGAAAACTCTTTTGCTGGCTTCGCCTTTGAATCATTCCCAAAAGCGCGCTGTTGTCAGACTCCTAATGTGTTTTTTGTGTGGCTCCGGTTTGCTAGGGAAAATCCTAGGACCCCTACTCTCTCGATAGTCATAACTATTAATTAACCGATACTCCCCTGTGATATTCATCAGCTAGCCTCCGTATCTCTAGGAGGTGCAGGCTGTGAAGAAGAATAGCGAAGCGCTCATAGATGGGTCGATCCAGTCTTTCATTGCAATAAATTGATCACGGGACCAACGGATTTACTTTCCTTCCGAAGGAAGTGCGTGATCTCAGGAGTTCCCCCCCTAAACTATATTCGTAGTCCTCGGCTGGGATCGAACTTGCGCCCCCGGGCATCAGAGGCGATCAGGCAACCATTGAGCCATCGAGCCATCGAGACCGATGACAATAAATTGATAAAAATTTATGTAAACGGATTTAATGATACCATTATCCAACAAATCGATATTTAAATTATTATATAGATAATTCTAGTTCTCTAGTTGTAAGTTTTCATTTTTCACAGATTGTTGGAAACAAAAATCTTAAAATACTTGAGAAAAAGTTCAGTAGGTAAGTAGAAAACCTATACTAATCCACAGTGAATGATAGAATTTCTCCCTACTACCGTGTTCGCAGCGCCGCTCTGTCGGTCAGAGAAAAAAAATGTCCAAAGCTCTTAACATGGGATTTTCTAACCTGTATAGAAAAAGCCTTGAGATTAACAAACGTTTCCAACGAAATTCATATCTCAGAGTTGCTATTGTTTCTCACTCTTGCTATATTTTCACAATATCGACATAAATTGCTCCACGCTTGAAAGCAATGTCGTCACCAATCCGTTGCAGTTAATTGATGTTTGGCAGTGACCTTTAACCATTAACACTTTTATATTTTGATTTTTTTAAATTTTCCTTTCATTGTACCCTAAACACTATCTGTATGCCAAATTTCAAGTTTTTAGGACTGCGGGAAGTACTTCAGATTTTTGATGGTCGGTCAGTGTCTAAATAAAGAAATTTCGAGTTCTTGTATCTTATGAACGTAATATTTGAAGATTCAGTTTCGTTTGCAAAGTACTCTATATATAAAAAGTTTCAGGATTCTATGCAACTCTGGCACAAAGATATGTAGGGTTAAAAGTACGCAGAGTTGCTTCCTGGAAAGGATGCTACGGCTGTGCTTGCTCGACTTGGCGAGGGCACTGCCGTGCCCTCCAGATATGATAAAGCTTGATGTGGCCCGTTAAGGAGATTGCACTCTTTGTTTGGCATTCGGTCAAAGAGAATTCGTGAGCCGCATGTGCAAGACCAAATGCCAAAACATGTGAAAGAAAATTGTCTAATTTCAAATGCTATTCTGGCCTTTCTTACTGCAACAAGTAGCTCAATCCAATTTCTTTTTTCGTGTTTATCTGGTAAGAACATACTTAATGTCGCAGTTCTTCATTCATTTTCAAAAACCTGTTCAGTGGCAATAAAGGCGTATTTTGATACTTTTCCTATAGTGTACAGAATGCCTAGGTGTGCAACATAAATTTATACTTTGCCTAAACACGCCAGGCATTCTACATATTCCCTAGATATTCTATACGATACTTACTTTTCACACATTGCCGGTAACACATACAGTATACTCTGTCCACGGGCGTATCCAGTTAAATTTCCATTTTCATTGTTAACGATTGTTAATTTTACTTAGTAAAATTTCTAACAATTGAAATAGGAAATTTAATTAGACACACCCAGTTTTTCTTTCGTTGGACAGAGTATAGTTTGAATTTTCTTGCTTCGCGTCTTCCCTAAAAAAAACAAAAAAAACAAAAAAAAAACCTTGTATAACAATTTGCTTTTAAAAAGCATTCAAGTAGTAATTTCATGTTTTTTTACAAAACAAATATCCGAAGAGATAGGGTTTATTTCTTATTGAGAATTGGAGCGATACAGTGAAAGGGTAAAACCAACACATGCGCCTTTCGACTTTGGTTCATAGTACAGAAATACAGACCCCGATATAGAAAAGTCACCTGATCTTAGCAGTCCGAGCAACAATGTAACCATCATTGTTTTCATCTTTTAACAATCAGTATTTTTTCGTTAGGAGAAAACAATGAAGGTTGGATTGTTGGTCGGAATGCTATAAGAAAGTCTGCGCACGGAAATGTCACTGAAACGTGCAGTATACCTGATTGGGAGCAGATATGCGCAGTGGAAAATAACACGCACAGTGAACGGGTTATAATAAAGAAATAAATATTTTATTAATTAAATAAAACCTTAATATTTAAACAAATCAAACAAAGTCGGGGACACCTCTCCAATTATACTCAATGGGAGGGTTACGAACTCAATGACTAAATCAGCTATCAAAAATAACGAAGATACCTTAATACTAAAAGGCACAAAACTGAATTTTCAATTCATCAACACATTACTTCAATATGTGATAACATTAACTAAATCTAAAGTCATGGGCAATACCGCATTTAAAATAAATAGCAACGAATACAATCTATTATTGCTTTGGAGCAAAATGCGAAAATCAATATGAGCAATCCATTTCGTGAACAACACCAAAATTACAACTGCATAAATATAATCATATATTGAAATAGCCCAAGATGACACTTGTTAATACAACAATGACAATTTTAAACGGTACACAAATACTCGGTACACAAATCACTTTAATAGGGGTAGCATTAATTCAGCTAGGTTTCTGTCTTTTAGCCATAACAAATATTTTCACAATTACTAAGGCAATTAAAGAACACAAACACAATTCACAGCTGGCTTACATCGCTACCACCGTTAACTTGCTTAATCCTATCACGTTAAGCGCATACTCATAATATTGTTAGGTAATAAAGATTTATTTATTACATATAATCTTTAGTCCACACTAATGAATAACGTCAAGTCCAAGTATGATAATGTCTTAACCGGTAATACGGTATTGAGTAAACTTTAATTAGAGTAAATGGTAAAGCACAAAGTCTATATAAATGGTTCCGCCAAAAAGTCCTTATCCTTAATGGAGTAACCATAGACACCTCCTAAAACACATAACAATTCACCTTATGAATTATACAGAATTATACGCAATAACAGCTACAGAATTAATATCTTCTGTAAAAAAATGAATTAATACTGCAACCTCCAACACTTCCGCAGACGGAAAACTAGGGATAGGTTTAGACTTATATCACATTAGCACACATTTAGAAACAGGCCATTGCAAAGCCTAAATAATATTGGAAATAATTAATCATGCCACAAGGCCACACGCACTCGATTTGGGACGAATTGCGTAGTTCGCGATTCCACAAATCACTAAATGCTGCTCGAGATATTATGGCGTTAGAACCAACCACGTAGTTCACATGCACAAGAGAAAAAGCCTGTTTGGCTACTGACCTTAGAAAATATTGAGGAGAGCCTTGAACGTGTCTATGCTGAGGAAAAACTCTGCTATTTCCGCCGCTCTGCCACGTCGACGAAATCTCCGCCGCGATAACTTCACTGCACGGTTCACTTTCCTTCGCCGGTGGAGACGTCAACGGCTGTCGCTCTGGAAATGCGGGCGGCGTTCGTTTCTCTCCGTCTGACTGCCTGGCCACGACGTAGAGCCCTTTTCCACGGCTCCAGCGATGAACTCTTGTATGGCCTTCCGAGCAAACCGATCTACTCTCTCCTGTTGCTCTCCATTTCGTTCTCTCTTCCTCCTTTCCAAGCTTCGCGTTTGAAAAACTCTCCTGTCGCTCATTGGTTGTCTCCTGCTGACGCAACCTCTGACGTTGCTTCTTCCTTTCCGAGTGGAAAAACGATTGTGTCCGGAAATGCCCGATTCCACCGTCGTGATCTACGATGATCGGGGATTTCAGTGACAGTTATACATTGTTAAAACGTCATAACTATCAATCTCCAGAGCCAACGATATAACGGGCCCCAGCCAACACCATCTAGACAGAAGGCCTGCGCACAGAAACTGTATACATTGTTACATCATAGCAAACGGCCAAATTTAAAGCATATTATTGGTAGAAATACGATTAACAATAGCTGCTCTTGTGTGATGTAAGAATGCATGACGTTTCTGTGCGCAGGCCTTCTGTCTAGGTGGTGTTGCCCAACGCCACCTAAAAAACAAAGCCTTCTCACTGCCTGTGGACTGCGTCATCAAACCAGGGCTGACAATCCAACTTTCATTGTTTACAACAAACGAAAAAACGCTGATTACATCGGTTGCTTTTTTTTTTGTTGTAAATAATGAAAGTTGAATTGTCAGCCCAGGTGTGATGACGCAGTGACCAGGCTTTGTTTTTTAGGTGGCGTTGTGTTGCCCCAGCGCGGAAAAGTCACCTGACCATACAAGTCCGAGTAAAATGTAACCTTAATTGTTTCCATCTTGGATTTTAACAATCGATATTTTTTCGTTTGTTGAAAACAATGAAGGTTGGATTGTTGCCCGGACTATTATGTTCAGGTGACTTTTCCGCGCCGAGACCTGCCTTTCTCGTTGGCTAGTAGTCATATTTAATCGCATTTCTACCAATAATAAGCCCTAGATTATGACTAGGTATGATGATGTAACAATGTATGAAATTTCTGTGCGTAGGCTTTCCCTTTAGGTGGGGTTGGTCAGGGACTTGTATCTCTCGTTGGCCTCGGTCTGCAACGCAGCCGACGTAAAAGACGTTGGCCTTGATTGTTTCCAACAAACAAAAAAAAACACTGATTGTTAGTCCAAGATGGAGACAATGAAGATTGGAGTGTTGCTCAGACTACTATGGTTAGGTGACTTTTGAGTATCCAGGCCTGTCTTTTCGTCGGCTATGATCTGCAAGCTAACGAGGTCTTTATAGTTGGCTTTGGTCTACAATGTCACGACTTCGCTCGAGAATTCAAACGTATAATTGTTAGTCAGCCAAACCATAGTCTATACCAGGAGATCCAAAAGTGTGTTACATTCCTTCCATCGTTAACGACTTTTCAGTGTTTGCTTTCCAGCAATTCAATGCTTTCATAAGAATAAAGAGGCACGCGCAAAACAATGTAAAGGACACGAATTCGTTACGGCAAAGCAATTATTAGTTTCATGAAATAATGTAACACACTTTTGGATCACCCGGTACTCTGCGTGACACAGGCAGTGCGGAAATTAGCCAATCAGAAACGCTGAGACTAGGCTGTACAAAGTATAGATAATAAGCAGACGCCTCACTCCTATCAGTTTCCTTTGTTGTCGACCTATCAATTGGACGTCTCAAACAGTGGCGGCCTCCAGCGGACACTTACACTAAGCTAATAGAAGTGTTCGGGCATTTCTTTGCTTAATTTTTACAATTAATAGCTGAACAATGTACAAAATGAGTCATGTTGAATGAATAATTGAAAAGAGGGCGTTACTGAAAATGTCGTGCATGCCCAAATTAAGAACGGTAATATTTACAGAGTACGAGTGAAGCGACTGCTTATTATCTAGACTGTGGCCAAACCAATATCATCTGTCTATCACTGTTGTGGGTGGTGCTGGCCAAATGCGCCAGCTACCTTGCAGGAAAGTCCTGAGTTTAAGAGCGACGTTTTTGGCACTAGCGCCGAGTCTCAAGAATTTCACACGAAACCAAAATATTCGTATAGTCAACCTTTTCCGTATAGCCATTCTTTATTCGACAATAGTATAAAATTCGTTAGGAACCTGTCATTTGCGATGATTATAATGTAATTATTCATCAATTGCTAATTCTATGTGGAAGAATCATTTTTTGACCTTGTCTGCTTGCTGTTCTTACGGTCTTTGTCTGGGTTATCTGGAACAGTCGCAAGTCCAGCTTTAGCTAAATGCAACATGGCTGCGCATAGTTCCCTCTAATAGCCGGCGCAAATTGAGCTAAATGGTGTTCAATTTTGGGGTTCTACCTCTAATACTAACTTAACCAGAATCTTCCGCTTGCAAAAAAGGTTTTTTAGAATAATATTAAAACTTCCAAATTTGTATTCGGTAACTCATTATTTTGGACATTTCCGAATACTAACAATCTATCAAATATATATCCAGCAACTGCTATCATTCATTTTCAAGATAATTAATGGCTATCTATACGTTTCTAATCCACCAATAATACAGTTTCAATGCGATTTTCACCCTTACCCCACCAGATCTGCCTCCTCAATACGTTGCCCATTCGCCAAACGTCACTACCAAAGTAAGTGCATCTCCCATGCAGGAACAAAATGGTGGGCTATCTTGCCTGAGAATTTAAAGCAAACGCCCCAAACCCAGCTTCCTTTAAAAGAAATATAAAATCGTTCCTGAACTCAATTAACCCCAAATCCCCGTAACTTGACTAACATATTATTATATACTCTATTCAAACTCAAATACTAACATAAATTTTGCATAATAAAATCTATCAATATTAATTATTATTAAAAATACAGATAATTTATAAAAAACTATTTTATTTATGTTTTACCCTCCGGAGACCGCACTTGTCGGCCTAGAGGCCATACCGGCTCTGGATAGGGTCATTGTAATAGTTTGTTTTTTTAATAAATAAATAAATAAATAAATAAATAAATAAATAAATAAATAAAATCACTGCTTTTTCTGAGCTCGCACGATCATCTTTCTAAACCAGCAGAGTTAGCACTTGAGCGAGGAACAGCGTGATAGATGCTCGCACTCAATGAGCGCATGAAACCAGGCCAGGTGCTGGAGTTGAAAAAATTCAACTCCAGCCACCTTGAGCTAGCACGCTTCGCTACCACGTAATCATACGCACCAATAGAGGCACGACCAGACCCGCAAGGCTATATGGGTACATCTAATCACTTATAATGGCGGAAAACAGGCATTCCGCAAGAATTTCTACATGGAAACAGTAGCTAATAATAGATTTTTATTAGGGTAATAAAAAGTTTTTATTAATTAACAACGATTAAAAACGAATTGCGATTATTATCGCGGCTTGAACAGCAGATTTTGCAATTTACACGCTTCAAATAAGCCTACTATTATCCTTCCGATGAATCATTGTTCAATTTCTATTTTAGTTTTCAAATAAACACGTGTTTCACAGTAATACTTTTTATCTACTGAGTTATCTCAATTTGCGCCGGCTCTAAGTTGCGCACTAATTTTAGTGGCATTGCAATAAATTGCACAGAGAAATTTATATCCCGCTCACCTACAACCAGCTGACCTGAAGCGGGGGTGTTTTTCGTTAGATGTGAAATTAGCAGCAAACATGTCAATTTGGTTTGATTTTTGCAGGCTAAATAATTATCCTATCAGAATTCGGTGAAAGAAAAAGAAACATAATGAATACTTTTATGTTTCTCGCTAAACCGTCTCCATTTAAAATAAGATACAGGTAGATCCCGTTATACGCGATACATACGTTCCGCGAAACTTCCGTGTATACCGAATTCGCGAAAAACGGGTTCCATTTAACTTGTACAGAATAGAGTTTGGTTCTCATAAGCATTAATTATTTTCCTCATATAACGTAAATAATTCCGTTATAGAAGTATAGGATTAGTAATACAACAGTCTTCTCTTTTTTAGTCTTAATATAGCACATTATTTTATTTTATAAAACTCAAGATACACTAAAATACTCAAAATACATGTACACGTACAACAAAAAGAAGTGTCCACAATCTAAACTTTAATTTGCTTTGGCTTCATCTATACCAGAAGATTCTGATGCTGTTTCCAACAGTCTCCTTCCTGTAATAGTACTGGTGGAATCCCGAAGAGAGTTTGGAAGAGGAGCTCAGACTGGAGGTTAAGGGATCGTTCGAACTGGCAGGACGTTTCGTTAAAAATTGCTTGATGGTCGGCTGTAACGTTTTCTTCATCTTCACCGAGGACCTCCAACTCAGTTTCTAACGAGTAGGATTTTTGGGCCCCGCTTTCTTCCTTCGGTAATAATACTTTCTTTACGTTTCGGCGGCATTTTAAGTCCTACAACAATAAATCTTTTCGCAAACAGATTAGAAACTCAGCTGATCTTGTCCAAACTGATGTATAGCAACCTTATCATTCATAGATAGCCATTGATGTTGCTAAGTGTGCACAAACACAGGGATAGGAACAAAACAAAACTCAAAAACGAATTGAACTCCTAACAAAAATAGAAGAGCTTTCGCATGTTGGCGATCGATGGTGCTACCAAATGAAAACCGCGTATATCCGAAATCGCGGATACCGAAATCGCGTATAACGGGATCTACCTGTATATCGAAATATCGAAACACTCCAAATTGAATACATGTATAGTCAAACCGTAAGATCGACAGCCCCAGAGTGGAATTATCGATTAACAAAATAAAGGGGAGTACGGTTGATAAGCCCGACAAATCTGAGTTCTGACTTTGCGTCCTCTTCCATTAATCCATGGAGTAAATAAGAATGCTTCAGTCTGGATATCACCACGGCCTGTATTCCTTGTATCACCTAAGTTACATATATTATATTGACAATATGGAACGGAATATTTTATAACTTTACGAGAAAGAAGTGGATCATGTGCATGTACATTATCAACGCACTGTGAGCTTCGTACACAAAAATTACATCATTTTTGAGAATTTGTAGCCGGAGAGTTTAGGCTTCGAAGAAAGTTAAAAGAAAATTTAAGGAAAAATAAAAGGGTTTCTCACGAATACAGATCAGAAATTTCAGGGATTATCAGATGCACTCCCTTTATATTAATCGACTATTCCATTCAGGGTTTTAGATCTTTCGGTTTGTCTATATATGCGTTATCTAATGGCGCAAGAGTAAACACGGACGAAGTTTATTCACCACTTGCTTTATTCATTTCCACCCGAGTCCCTCAGGCGCCGCCACTGAGCTGGCCATTAAGGGTGTGTGTGTTTTCGAAGTTCATCGCTCGCGCACACTACACGACAACATAAACACCCAACAATTTATAATATTTGACTGGTCTCCAAGAACAAAAAATTACATCGATGTCGTCGAGGTCTAGTGGAGTGTACTGTGCAGTAGTTGGGTGTAAAAATAACTGGAAAAAATTACACATTTGGAAAAAACAAATGTGCTCTCTCCACGAGTTACTACATGAAGACTGTCTGTGTCGCAGGTCTATTGATCAAATAATCTTCTATGTTTTTTTCGGTGATTTGTGGCCAGTTCTTGAGGTCATCCGTCCACCCATCTTCATTTTCAAAAACACGAGAGAACTCGCCATCTTTAAAGAGGAAAATTCTATTATTAAAAAACACTTAACTTTTTTTTTTCAGTTCATTTACATAGCCCTTCTTTAAGTTCACTATTGAATTTGGAATTTCTATAACTGAGAGCACATATAAAATTCCATAAAGTGTATGCTTCATTGCAAATACGACCGTGTGTATTAATAATTAATAAACTACACGTTATTAATGAAACGCATTTAATTGTCTACTTCATTTATAATATCAAAAAACTTCTTAATGGGAGCAGGTATATAATAATATGAATAATATGATAATTTTGTCATTGGGTTTTTATCTAACTTTCATTCCACGCGAAGCCTGGGTGGTGGTGACAACTTTGTTTAATTACAAATATTTTTTTTCTGTATCACGACTTGTTATTGCACACATTGATGAGTAGTTGCTTTCTGTTGTTCTTCCACTGAAGAGAGAATCTTGTAAATCTTTGGTTCGACGAGATTAATGAGGCTGTTGCTGATGAAGTACTCGCTTAGAACAGAAAATAGAGACTTCCACGCTCGCGCACACACCCTCAATGGCTGCGCCCTGTCGCTGATTCGGCAAGTGGTGAATAAAGAATGAAATTCAGTGAAGGACAGAAGAAAAAATTAAACAAAGTAAAGCAAACTAATTAGTTTCTTTTTTGTTTTCAAATTATCACGTGTTGCACATTAATACATTTATGATACAATTAAAAAAATATTACACAAATGATTTTTTTTTAATTTGTTTTTGCCCACAGTTAACTTTGGACCGTGCAGCTCTGAAAAAAATTAGAGGGAACTATGGTTGCCTGTATCATATTTATTTATATTTATTTATATTTATTTATTTATTTATTTAAAGAAAGTTTAATACAACTGTAACCCCTAGGTCAGGTATGGCCAAAGACCGACATATGAGACCTAAGGGGATACAAAAAATATTTACAATATAAAAAGTTAAAATGGTTAGTTTACTTAAGCCTAAATTAGATTAGATAATCATAATTTAACAAATAATTATCTTATATTAATATAGTACACTTTACTGATTCTAGGCGCTGTCAAAAAAACAAAATGCAATATCTGTAAAACCTAATTGGTAATTCAAGCTACTTTTGTTGGACACCACCCTAAAAAATTCATTAATTTGACCTGTCAAACTTAAAGCTAAAACAATACTGAAATTAAACAATGAAGTAAAATATTCATGTCTGTTTAAATTATGTAATTGGTGGAGAATAATTCATTATGTAATTTTTTAAACTGTTTCTAAACTTTGGAAGTATAGCTATCTCTCGTATTTCATATGGTAACTCCGCCCAAGTGTTAATACCAAGAATTGATAAACAGTTATTACGATAATTTCTAGTGGTTTTTAGTAAATACACATTTCTGGACTGACGTGTAGGATAGTTATGTGAAGTTCTTAAGCTCATAGAAGACAAGGGGGAGGGTGACAATATTTAATCTAGAGTTTAATGCTTTATAGACAAAGGTGCATATCTGTAATTTTATCAACTGATTAACTGTTAGCAACTTATAGATTTTGAAGTAAGAAGATACTGAGGTACCTGTCGGCACATTTAGTAGCACTCGCATAAACCACTTTTGCAATCTCAAAATTCGTAGAAGGTTACCCGATGTTGCAATGCTCCAAAACAGTATACCATAAGATAAACTGGATTGTATCCATGTGTAATACAAAAGTATTAAGATCTTACGAGGTAAATAATGCAGCTTTGAGATTAGTCCCATTTGACAATTTACTTTAAACATTAGAGCTTCGATATGCTTATCCCAAGTCAAATTATGTTGTAATATTAGACCTAGGTATTTAAAGGAGTCCAACTGGATTATTGACTTGCCATTATATAGAACTACAGGATTTTGAGGTACCAGTTTCTTATTCTTTTGGAAAAATATCATAAATTTAGTTTTTGAGGTATTAACTTTGATGTTATTTGATGCCGACCATGTGGCTAATTCTAATGACACCATATTCAAATGTGAGACGAGCTCCGAAGGATTCTTATGATCGGTCAACAGTACCACGTCATCAGCGTACATAATGACCTTAGTATGTACAAATTTAGTGGGGAGATCATTTATAAAAAGGGCGAATAGAAGAGGTGACAGGATTGACCCCTGAGGTACTCCGTGATTTCTAGTAACTTGTGGTGACTCCGTACTTTCATACCTCGTATAATATTTTCAATCGTACAAAAAACTTGAAAGCCAATTTAAAGGAGGACCATTTACGTGGTATTGAGTGCATAACTTCAGTAATAACAGTGGAATTGAAACAGAATCAAATGCTTTAACAAAATCCACAAACAGTCCTCCTACCAGTTTGTTTTCCGCCATTCCAGAAGTAATGAACTCAGTCAATTCGTAACAAGCTGTATCTGTACTTTTGCGCGGTATAAAGATATTAGCAACGTCTCTTTCCCGGACTACTGGAAGATGTGATAATCTTCTTTCTCCTTGTGTTTTTTATTTCGTTTGTATTTTGTTTCTGACAATCGTCAATCTTATTTTCTTTTTTGTATAATATGGAAGACCGCTTGGGTTGGTTAGGCTTCTTGACTACTACCTCAGTGTATTTCATTTGGAGTTTATTCTGGTTGGATGAGCTTTGTAAAAGCACTGCTTTCGTCCCATCCTAACAAATGTACACTTCACTGTTCGATTGTCGATTGTCGACTTTTTTTCATAACTTCAGGATAATTCTCTAATATGCTAATTGCCTTTAGAGAATTATCCTTTTTGCTTTGATAAAGGATAGTCTCTATCCGAAACGTCAGCTTTTTATTTGATTTTATAGTTTTATTTTGATTTTACTTATTATTTATTAATTATTTTGTTAATTATTATTTTATTTAATAACTATTATTTTTTGTATTCCAGGGTTTTTGTGTCTCGTCCTTTTCTCTTATAAATATCCGTAAATGATATCAATTAGAAAAATGGATTGAAAAATTCTGCGACTTCGATTCGAACCAAGTAGTCTTTATCTGATGTTTGGAGTTTGCTCCAGTTTAATTTCTTTATTTCTTATTGTGTGTTCATCAAACTTTCTAATGGTTTGGATAGGAGAAATCACGATCTGTGAACCGGGTGCCCTTCTTGACAACTCGGTTGTCTTTAAGACACTTTGTGACAGCATGGCTGTTCAAGTGTCTGTGATAGCCCAATTGATAGAGGCGTCGACCATGACAGTCGAGGTTCCTGGTTCGAATCCAGGTCGCGGAATTTTTCCAATTGGTAAACTGTTGCAATTCACACTCTGCTCTCGAGGTCTTGAAGCAAAACTGGTGCATTCATCACTTGGTGTGATCTGGCAGTCGCAGTTTCTTCTGTTGACACATTTGCATCGACGGCCACAGGGTCAGTCACCACTTTTTAGTTGAAGCAGTGTGCTGGAAAAATCGATACAGCACCGATTGAGGGGGCTGTTTTCGCTGCCGCCTTTCCACTGTTTCTCAATAGTCTGCCAACTCTCCATTATTTCCATTTACTGCTCATTTTTAAAGCTTTTCAAGAAAATGTTAAATTCTAATAACTATCAATTCTAAGCAAAGCACAAAGGACAAGAATTATATGTATTGTTAGAATTTCCGACGCCTTCTCACTGATTCTCAGAGGAGGAAGACCCTTCCAGCTGTATGCTGACGACCATTACGCGAAACTTTAAGTTATGGTCAGGAAATTAGAAAGCCCGAAGTATATTATATAATATAAGAGGGTGGGCCTCGATTTATGCATGTAATCGTGTGTTCTCAAAATATTTTTGTTAATGAAGTTTACAAAATGATCAGTCGTGAGATTCATTTACATTTCTTAATGAACATGTCTTACATACATAACTATTTGATTGGCTGAATCTGGTATATTTTCTCCAATTTTTGTATTTAATGTCATATCATTTTTAGAATTTTGTGTTGCTATCACTACTGTTGAAACAAACAGAGCAGTCTATTGTTGCACAAACTTTACCTTGCATTGTTCGTCATGAGATATATATTTTTGGTCGGTGCATATTGCTGTGAGATACCTCCTATCAGTATGCGCTGCCATCAATTTGAATATCAATTATTAGCGATAAATATTATTATTTCGAAATCTCATGTACGCAGTGACCTCCTTCTTGTTTTGAAGATTAAATGTGCAAATTTCATCAAGATTGGAATTAAACTATAGATTTATATATGAAAGAAACACACAAACAACTTTCATCCTTATATATATATATATATAAAATTCTCGGTATGTCTGTCTGTTCACTATGCATTTCAAAATGGCTAGACCAATCTTGATGAAATTTTTCATGGTAATTCCGATGGACCCTGGGAAGGTCATGGTGGAGATATCGCGCTTCATGGATAGCACACTCTACAATTCGTTACCCCCCTCCCTAAAAGAGGTTATAGCTGCCGCCACGTAAGTTGAACGGTCTTTTTGACATGCGTAAGTCATTTCATCAATATGCTTTGTCTGGATTTTACCCATGATGCACTTGTTCTACTATAGTAATGGTGGAGATATCGTTGAAACGTGGAAAGCCTATTAAAAGTCATAATATAAAACAAATTGCATTCGAGTCGACTATTCTGCGTCATTTTTTAATTTATTAATTTCATTTATCTATTTAAAACAAAAAACTAAAATAAACTAAATATAAATACGAAAACAGTGTTTGGAAAACGATAGCGGATGTTTCATGGAATAGCTAAGCGATTTACTTCCCGTTAACGTCTATTGGCTGGCGTTAGAAATGACGTCATCCTATCGTTCAACTTATGTGGCGGCAGCTATAATATGGTTAATTATGTAATGCCACACCAGTTAATGTGTTAAGTATATAGTGCAACACCAGTTGATTATTGTATACAATCTTTTAACCCCCCCCCCCCTTAGGGGTTGAATTTCCAAAAACCCC
>JAHWFO010010124.1:1978477-1997146 GCA_023313115.1 Rhysida immarginata
CAGTTGTCAGGGGCCCAAACATTTCTGGCGGCTGGCCTGCACCGATCAAATGAAAGTGTGCTTCGTCACTTCATAAAATCTGTCATGGCTATGTATCATCAACTTGCATGCGTGCTAAGAATCTCAATGAAAAATCCAATCGGGTGGCCGCATCGCTAGGGAACAATTCTTGAACAGCAGAGATTTTATACGGGTAAAACTTCAACATCTGATGCAGGATATTCTGCACCATTGAGTATGGGATTTTCCGTCCGTCCGTCCGTCCCCTTCATAATTTTTGCATTTTTTGAAGTAGAAGGTTGAAATTCGGAATGTAGCTTACTATGGGCATTCGTACCTTCACTATTTAGTTTGTTTAGATTGGACCACTGGGGTCGGAATTACGGGGATGGGAGTTAGAGGGGACCAAATGATCTATGTGGTATTTAGGTATGTAAGGGAGTGAAATTCGATATGCATATTCCTCTAGGCAAAATCTACATTCCTATGAAGTTTGGGCCACATTTTCCCAGTGGGGTCGGAGTAGTGGGGGTGGCAGTCACTTGGTGTTTAGAATTATGGCAACATATGGCGTATGATATATCATTCGATCGGAAATAATGAGAAAGAAAAGAAGATAGGGTTCTTTTATATTTTCTAAATACTAAGTTCGAAAAAATAAATTTTTTGATAAAAATACAATTGGGGGTTAAAAAGTGCAGATGAAGGGGTAAAAATAGATGAACTAAGGGCTTCCGTTACTTTCCTATACTTTCCTCGGGAGGTTTTAAAAAAAATAGTGTACTTTCATTACCACGGACGGACTTATTCTGAACTTGCTAATAACTGGTACAGAATAAGAAATCATAAAAAAATTACTTTTAAAAAATCATTTGTTCATCTGAATATTCCAAAATTCCACGCGAATGAAATCGCGGGCAGAGCTAACCTAAATAATTGCTTGGTAAGGTATCGACAATTGACAATCGAACGGTGGAGTGAAAATTTGTTCTGATAGGACGAAAGCAGCACTTTCTGTAAGTTCATTTATCCAGAGTAAATGCCAAAGGAAATAGACTGGGGTAGGCTAGAGGCCTGACCTACCCTAGAGGTCATCCACCTAATATAAAACAAAATAAGACGTAATCGTACGTAATCTTACTTTAGACTTATATACAGACAACACAGGAGGGAGAAAAAAAGTATTGACTAGGAAGAACTGAAGAGAACCAATGGGGGCCTGGAAATGAAATAGAAGACGTGCTGGGATGGGACAAAAAAGAGAACCAATGGGAGATGATAAAATGAATAAGGCAGTGAATTAAATGCAGTGGGATAACACATACGAATCAAAAGTGACAGAAATTATAAAAGAACTAGCTGATATACCCGGCGTTGCTCGGAGACCTTTTTGATGAAATTTTGCAATATCTAAACGTGAATATAGCCTACAGTGAAAATGAACACATGAAAAAAGGTTAGAATTAATACAGTGAAAATCATATTGAAAAACCGAAAAGAATTCTTTTAAAATTCTCCCAGTACATGGCGCTCTCTAACTATGGCCTTCTAGCAGTTCTACCACAGACAAAATAAAACATGTTTTCTCTATTTTCTTAAATCTGAGATTCTATCCGACTTCTACGTATGTGTAGAATAATGCATGAGGTAGGAATAGAATGAAAATAAAACAACACTTTGATCTGCCCTGGCTGTGGTTGTATTCTCCTATTTCGCTCGCCACATACTTGAGTTTGGAAGAGCTTGTGGCAACATGTAGGCTTTGTTTTACCACAGTCGGGCCATGGGAAGAGAAGATGTAATAATTTGAAATGCTTATGGTAAATGCCCTTATTTAAAAAAACATATCGTTCATTACTGCAGATGGACTTATTCTAAACTTGCTAATAACCGACATAGAAGAAGAAATCATAAAAAATCATTTGTTCATCTAAATAATCAACAATTCCAAAATTCCACGCGAATGACGTTCCTAGGCTAATCATACTTTAGATGTGAACTCGCCCTAATGTGGTGAACTTCGACGATACAATGGATACCCATATTCAAGCGTTATATTTTGTTCTACCAGAGTGCTAGGATAGCTTTTAGAGCAATGGCTATCTTGCATGTGAGGAGAGTTTCGATTTAATGCATCTACTCCGATGCAACTACATTAACCCGGTAGTTGGCCACTTGGTGAAAATTCGCACGATTTCGAAAATGCGCGGAATCGTGGCCAACTCCTCTTCATCTGGTGCTCGATAGCCGGCTTCAGTTCCTTCTACGGGGCTTGTTTTTTTTTCTTCATGAATGTACATGATCGTTTGTTTCTAATAAATAATATTTGATTAATTTTTCATTTTCTGATAATATTATTTATTAGACTTATCTAATTTCATTTTTCCATCATTTCTGTGTGTGCGTGTGTTCTGCAATTCCAACAATCTGGGGTGGGTTATTCATTGATTGATAATCTATTGTTGCATTTGCACTTTGCTCTCGATATCTTAAATCATTCTTCACTTGAAGCAAAACAGTGCATGGGCGAAACCGATACAGCGCCGAAAGGGACTGCTTTCTCTACCGCCTTTCCACTATTTCTCATTTACAATCACAAACAGACAACCGAGTTATAGACAGTTTGTCAATAATTATAGACAGTCTGTGTACAATTATAGACAGTGGCGGGTTTAACGGTAGGCGGACTAAGCGGCCGCGTGGAGTCCCGGGATGCGAATGATATAAAAATAGACAAAGTTATCGTTTAACAGGTAATTAATGAAGTAATTGAAAGTAAGTTAATTTATTTTATGAAAGAAAGCTTTAATTATTCAAATCAAATAGCAGTAAATTTTGAGGGCTCTAAAATTGAGGCTCCTAACTTCAGTTTAAGGGCCCCAAAATTTTTACCGCTTGGGGCATCCGCCTAACTTGAGCCGTCCTTATTTATTATTATTAATCCCCTTAAAACTTAAAGCCTCCTTAAAGCAAGCATTTAATGTCAACCCCTTGTTGATGCAACATAGAAACACAAACAGCCAATTGTTGATAAGAAAACAACTTGTCGATTGTTGGCCCAAACTTTGCCTTGCTTTGTTGATCCGTGCATATTGTTGGTGAGATATCTCCTATTTTTTCGATATTGTTGCCATCTGAATATCGATTAGAAGGGCGTAGAAGGCCAACGGGAAATCGGACGTGAACGGGACCTAGCCTAAGACACTCCGCGGGTCTTCGAGGTCCTCTGTGCAAAATTTCAGCCTCGGGGGTTGCCCGGTTCAGAAGTTATTTATTATTTGTTATTCAGTAACAAACAATCAAACAAACAAACAAACAGATGGAAAGTGCGCTATATATATAAAGATTAAAAGCAATTAACGATAGGTCCGCCACGAACGCCATCTATTGAAAGTCATTAAAAGTAATCCGACAAAACTACCAATCTTGAATTTTTCGATTTCTCAGCTATTCCTTTGGGTTTTCCTTATTCTTATTTTTTATAAACCACCCCTGTATTAGAGAAAACAAAATAAAAAAAATTATTCAAATCGGTCAAACCGTTTTTGAGTTTTAGCGAGACTAACGAACAGCAATTCATTTTTATATATATAGATTAATTTTTTAGAATCCAATACGTCCATCCAGTACCTGTATGGCCTGAGGCCGACGAGTTGGGTCCCTGGACGGACCTGAATTAACAACTGCTGTATCATGGTCACAACAGCCGGGGAGGGGGGTGATGATCGTGAGTCGCTGATGAGTCGCCTATCCAGTGACTAGCTGTGCCTGATGTTGCTTAACTTCACAGAAGATGTTTCAGTAAAAGCCCACAGGCCACGGCCTCCCCCATTAAAAAATAAGGGTTCCTATTTAAGATTTCAAAGTTACCCCCTCCCCCCAGCCCCCCTCACAAGGGGGGGGGGGGTAATTCTTTAACTGATGAATTTCCCCCGCGAAATAATTCACTTTTGGTTTTGGACATTTTTTCGTACAATGCTTAGTGTCCGAGATATTCAGTTGTCTCAAGATATATGCCTCACTCACCCTGTATAAACTTCTTTATTTCATGTCACTAAACTGTTATGACTGTGCTATAATACAATCACAATTTAAGCGTGATATCAGTGAAGAATTAGTGGAAAAAGGACCTCTCACAATCTCTTGGAGTTTTTTGGCGAATGAAAGGGGGGGGGGGGGGTCCAAATCAAATGCGTTCGCTTCCCCTCACACATGTTACGCAAGAAGACGAAGAAGATCGGACGTCGATTAAGTTGAATGGGACAGCGACAAGCATCGACGCGCATAAAATTTTACAGACCCCATCAATTTATAGTCGAACGCGCAAGAGACCGAGCAAAAAATACGTAGGTATTATTATCCAGGTTATGTACGAGGATGAAATAGACGGGACCAAGGGAGAATACGTATAAAATAGGGTCATGTATTAAGCGATGTCGTATTAACGAGATTCGACTGAATTCACTAAAATTATTTTTATCGATGAGAAGAGTCCGTAAATGTCGACTTTTGTTCGCCGGTATGAATGGAAAAATATTATTTGTTTATTTTAGGGAAAAATTACTATCTTAAACGGCTTAACCTATTAATACGGTACTTAGGGGCCAAGGCACTGAGGTTTTTATTTTTAAAAGAGTATAAAAAAATTTGGCTATATCCAACAATTTAAATTTTTTTCAAAATTTTACGCGCGTCGATGCCTGTCGTCACTGATCGATATCGCAGTTTATGGAAGCCCCTGAAGTGCCGTATTAATTCAGGTTTCGTACACTTTCCTCATGAAAAAAAATAAGTACCCCCCCCCCCCAAAAAAGAAAAAAAATTTAAGCACCTCTACAATCTGATGACAAAAATCCTGCAACATTCGATTTTGTGCGCACGCTTCTACATTTAAGCGATAGTTATAAAATACAGGGCGAGTCAAAAAGAGCCGGCGTGAGGAAAAAAAAAATACAGATATGTTAGAGTTATGACTTTGAAACTATATTGAATGGAAAAAAAATAAGCAGGAAAAATAAACATTTTTTTTCTTACAAACCAGAAGAATGAAAAAGCAGTTGTGTGACAAAAGTCCTGCAACACTCCAATTAATAATGAGTAGAACCACCCTTTGCTTTAAGTACCGCTTCGATTCGCTTAGGCATTAAGTCTACAAGTGCCTGGCAGAAATTTCTGACCAAGCATGGAATGTTTTGGATTTCATTTCGTCGATGGTCTTTGAGAACGTTGACTTAATGTTTTTCTTTATATCCCACATCCTTTCGATGGGATTTAGGTCTGGAGAGTTTCCAGGCTAGTCCATAACTTCAATTCCCATATCTTCGAAATACTGTTTGGTTATCTTGTCTGTGTGTGTGCTGGTGCACCATCCTGCTGATAAACGTACTGTCCATCAGGGAAGTAACAATCAGCAGTAGGCAAGAGATGTTCATCCATAACGTTGATGTAAACGGAGGAAGATACACATTTGTCAATAATAGTCAAGCTTCCTAATCTTGCAGCTGTCAACATTCCGTATAAAGCGGGTTTACAAATAACAAGTTAAGAGGAAAAAGGTTTTATCAAACCAAGCTTTTATAATGTTTTATTTAGTGGCAACAATACAGCTTAATTTTGCAACAATAAACAATAGATACATTTACTCTCGCCATAACGAAATGTCCAATTGTTATAACAATCAATTCGTAGTAATGAGTTAGTACCATTAGAACACGAACCAATGAACCGATTTGAAATTTTTTTTCTTTATCATAAATTGTCATCGATTCTGCATAAGTGTGTCAAATTGCAGCTCCCTAGCTTGTCGGAAAGTTGGTTTAATATTGATTACAAGATTTGACCTAAACAACTAACACAGCAAAGTTAATAAAAGCTTATAAAAAGCTAGCGGCGGCGGCCGCGGCGCCGCAAGCCTTGCGAAACCGCTTCCAAAAGCGGCAGATAGTTGGTGATAGCCGCAAATGCTTCTCGTTTCACGAAAAAATGCGGCACAGCAAGCGTTTGGATCTGCTGCTGCAATCCGATTGGTTGGTGCGAGGCCAACGAGAGACAGGCCAGGGCACTCAAAAATCACATGATCATCGGGGTCCGGGCAACAATCCATCCTTCATTGTTTCCAACAAACCAAAAAAATACTGATTGTTAAAATTCAAGATGGAGACAATGAAGAATGAATTGTTGGCCGGACCCCGATGATCATGTGACTTTTGAGTGCCCTGACCTGTCTCTTGTTGGCCTCGGGTTGGTGGTTATAACGTCATACAATTCACAACATCAACTCCTTGCTTGTCTGCCATTAATCGCCCGCTTGCCGTGTTTATTCTGTTCTCGACTGAAATGAAGTCGGCCAACGTGCAGGTTCAAACTCGCCTAATACAATGTTTGTGCATGGTACGTGCTATTGCCTTCCCAGAATTTACATGTAATTTAGTTTTTCTGAATAGCTGAGCCACTGCTGCCGCTGCCGCTGCCGCCGCCGCCGCTCCCCCAGGTTCAACACGACGAACTTCGTCCGCAAGCTCTGCGGACGACGCGCGGCACTCAATCGCTCGCCTCGAATTATTTGTGAAACGGTTTGCGGAGCGGCTCTCCAGGTGGACGTCTCGCCACGCCCAGATCCGCTCGCAAGGAATTTGTGAAACCCACTTTACACGAGTCCAGGGGCAAATTTCGCTGTCTTGGAAATGCAGTTTGGTAGCAATCCCCCTTTTTTACGGAGAACTTTTCTTCTTCCATCCTGAAACAAGCAAACTCTGGTTTCATTACTGAAAATTACTTGTTGCCATTGTTCAACAGTCCAGCTGCGATATTTGTAAAGAGTGGTTTCTTCTTTGCAACTCCAAAGCCATACTTCATTTCTGCGACACGTCGTCTTGTCAATCTTTCGGACATATTTACTTTAATGATGCTGGACCATTCTTAAGTTATCATGGCAGCAGTCTTCGCTCTAGCGGTTTTCACAATACTCATTAGTACGTTGTTTTGGTTTCTGTTGTCTTTCTGGGACGACCCGGCCGCACTTTCACATCACTTTTCCCACTTTCTTCATAAGTCATAACAGTTGAACGATGAATACCGACAAACTTTGCCATGTCACAATTCGAGATGCCTTGGTGACGATTTTCAATAATTAATTTTCTAACCTCTCTCGACACTGGCAGGCATTTCTTAGCCATGGTGAAAATCAATGTCCTTATGAGTTAATTAGTCATAAAAAACTTTCTATGCAAACGAGGTGATCCCATTATCATTTGTGGAGTGAGTAATATTTTTAAGAGTTGTTTAATGATAAGAATTAATATTATTAGGTAACCACAAAAGTTCTTGCCGTTTTTATGTTGCCATAAAAGGAAGCGATAGAGGATATGCAAATGAGTGTGCAGTGTAGTCCAAAATCTGTCAAGGGGGGAGCAGGAAGATTAGCCTGTATAAATACAGGGCTGTTGGGCATTCACATGCATCACATCTCTTGCAGAAGTGAAGACAAATGGAGGTATCGAAGGAGATGGTTAGGTGTTGTTTGCTTTATGACTTCAAGGTGGGCTTGTCAGCTGCAGCATCAAGTTGCCGCTTGGGGAAGATACTGTGAATGAACGCACCGCAAGGCATTGGTTCCAGAAATTCAGTTCGGGAGAATTTGCCATTTCTGATGACCCCCTTAGTCTAGGTGTCTGGTGGACTAGACGCCAAATGGTTTACTACGAGCTGCTATCAACTGGCCAAACCATCACTGGGGCCCTGCACTCCCAGCAGTTGGAACGTATGCAACAGACATTGCAACAGAAGGAGCCAGCACGGGTGAATTGCAAAGGGGTACTCTTCCTTCATGACAATTCCTGGCCATATGTGGCGCGGGTGGCCAGGGAAACCATAGAGCAGCTTGGCTGGGGAACTGCGTGTCATCCACCTTACTCATCAGATCTTGCTCCAACGGATTATCACCTTTTCCATTCTTGGACAACCATCTTCGTGGAAAATCCTACACCAATGATACAGATCTGCGAAAGGCACTCACGGACTTTTTTGAGTCCAAGACTAGTAAGTTTTACAGCCAGGGGATTGATCAACTGGAGACACGTTGGCAGAAGGTGCTAGATGCCAATGGGGATTACTTTGGGGACGCCATACGCCACTTTTTGTGTACATTTTGTTTTCCGGAATTAAAAAACGATAAGAACTTTTGTGGTTACCTAGTAATTGCAATGTTGCAGGACTTAAGTCACAAGATTGACATGTTGCAGAATTTTTGTCACACACCTTCTTTTTCCATTTCTTCTAACTTTGTAAGAAATAAAATGTTTGTTTTTCCTGCTTATTTTTTTCCTATGTAACAATAGTCGTAGAATCCACTCAATATAGTTTCCCTAACATATACTTTATTTTATAACTCGCTTAAATGTACAGGGTGATTCAGTCAATTTCTGACCATTTCAGTACTATGATTTATTGGCCCATTAATGTTTACAAACTTAGCATTTCAGTATGATATTCTAGGCAATTCGGAGCTTTTATTCCCGTGAAAAAGTCATCGGCGGATTTAGGGGGGGGGGGGGCTATACGGACTTAGCCCCCCCTGGCGAGTATTAATTACTGTACTAATTGAGTATGACGCCACCGACTAGTGGATAGGGCTTAGCCCTCTCATTCATTTTACTTTAAATCAGCCGATGGGAAAAGTCTTGATGATATGCTCAATGTGGCCACCACGAACGTTTTGAACTGCTCGCAGCCGAATGGTGAAGTTGTTCATATTTCTATCCAGGATTTCTGCATCCACAAGGGTGCAGTAGTCGACGATGCTTTGTCGCAGCTGGTCTAGGGTTCTTGGTGCTGTAATGAACAAACTGTCTTTAAGGAACCCCCAGAGATAAAAATCACATAGGTTTAGGTCAGGACTCGTAGGGGGCCAAAGAAAGCCGCCTCCGAATCGATCTGGAAACCTGTTTGAAATGATACGTCCGTCAGCATTAAGGAAGAAGTTTCACGCAGCTGCAAGTATATTTAACACACTTCGCTTCTGAACTCCACGCTGCACAGTACGAGCTCTCCCTCTCTCACGTCTCCACGCCGTCTACACACGATGCCACGTGACAACGCATAATGGACTTGTGAACATTCGCGTAGTATTCCTGTCAATTTGTAATTATATATTTAGTTTCATATGGTTAGATTAAAATCAATTACCGACATCAAAAAAGTCTTCTGATCATTTTTAACAACGAAATGTGGCGGTCACGTGTCGTATCCACACGCAACACGATGCGTGCCCCACATAATGGTGATCCGGACGTGATCAGAAACAAAACAACAGGCAACCAAGTGGAGGAGAACCCATCACTTCATCCCGTGCCGACGACCGCAGCCATCGGACAAAGCAGCAGCCGTTGCTTCATCCCGTGCCGACAACCGCAGCCATTGAACAGCACAGCAACCACCACTTCATCCCGTGCCAGCAGCCACAGCCCCAGCCACACCAGCGTCCACCGCTTGAGACTGCCAGCAGCCATCGTTCCAGCAACCATCGCGAACAGCAAGCAACCAGCCGGGAAACGACGCCGACCCTAGCCACGCCAATTAAGGAGGAAAGCAATGGCCAGCGAGGACCATCGACACGAGATCGACGCAAGGACACGACTCCTGTCAAGGTAGGTGCAATCAGCATTTCACAAAACGCGCGACTTAACGTTGTCAAGAGACAAATCAGCCATTGTTCTGTGCTAATTGCCCGTAGTCACCCCCCTCCTCATTTTCTCCTGGCAAACTTGATACGACAACATGCCTGTCGATCAAACAGAGAATCCGGCCCCCCAAATCGCCCGCGTGGCGATCAAACCGCCTCCGTTCTGGCAGGCCAACCCCAACCTCTGGTTCGCGCAACTCGAGGCGCAGTTTGAATTGGCAAATATCAGCAGGGACCACACGAAGTACAACCACGTAGTGGCCGCTATCGAGTCCAATATCCTAAACACAGTACAGGATATCATAATTAATCTACCTGCGACGAACAAATACCCTACACTGAAGCAGCGCCTAATTGAAATTTATGCGGAAAGCGAAGCTTCTAAAATTCGCACGCTTCTCCAAGGCCTGGAGCTGGGCGATCAACGCCCCTCTTATCTTCTTTCTCGCATGCGAGAATTAGCGAACGGCCACCTTAGCGCTGATCTATTAAAATCGCTATGGTTGGCAAGGCTGCCCACGAACACACAAGCCATCCTGGCCGCTTCCAACGAAAAATTGCCCCAGCTGGCTACTATGGCAGACAAAATTACTGAACTTGTCCCAGTGACGCAGGTGCACTCCGCATCCGCCGCAGCCGAAACCCGCGCAGACGTGGAAATACTGCAACAGCAGATCCAACAATTAACAAAACACGTGCAAGAATTAAGCGCACGCCTCGACGAATCCCGCCGCCAACGCGCGCGATATCCCCGACGCCCACGTCCTTCGAGCCAGAATCGCTCACAACACCCCCCCCCCAAACTCCCGGGAAAGCGAAGAGATGGGGCGAGTATCATGCACGATTCGGAGAGGAGGCACGAAAATGCAACCCCCCCTTCTGTTCTTTCCAAAATTCGGGAAACTAACAGGGCGGCCACCTGCTGCTGCAGGTGGTGAACGCCAGGTAGACAGGATTTTGCTAACCGAACCTGCGTCCGGACAAAAGTTCCTCATAGATACAGGCGCAGACGTCTCTGTCATACCCAGAGACCGCAAAAATCCCCCCATGCCGGCGGACCAACTGGTCCTCTACGCCGCCAACGGCTCAGCTATAAGGACGTACGGTACAAGGCGCTTAGGCCTATCTCTCAACCTACGTCGAGCCTTTCAATGGGATTTCATTGTTGCGGACGTAACACAACCCATAATTGGAGCTGACTTCCTCGCATACTTAAACCTCCTGGTGGAACAACTGCCTCGTTGTCGCCACCACGAGATTGAAGTCAGCTCGAAACCCACCACACATATCGAACGCCTCTCCCTCGTGCATGGAGACAGCCCTTACCATAAACTGTTAAAGGAATTCCCGTCGCTGCTCAACCCTTCAACACGTAGCGAGCTGAAGCAAGACCCAGCAGTTTATCACCACATTCAAACTGTCGGGCCGCCCGTCTTTTCAAAACCCCGCCGCCTCTCGGCCGACGCTCTAAAAGCCGCTCGCAAGGAGTTCGATGCACTCCTCACTCAGGGCATCATACGCCCGTCCAAAAGCCCATGGGCCAGCCCTCTGCACATGGTACGCAAACCAAATGGCGATTGGCGCCCGTGTGGCGATTACCGTCACCTAAACACGGTGACCATTCCAGACCGCTACCCCGTCCCTCATGTTCAAAACTGCACACAGATGCTTAGCGGATCTCGAATATATTCCACACTCGACTTACAAAGAGCGTACCACCAGATTCCAGTGTTCCCCGACGACGTGCCCAAAACAGCAATCACCACGCCGTTCGGACTTTACGAGTTTATTACAACTCCTTTCGGTCTCAGAAATGCAGTTCGAGACATTTCAGAGGCACATCCATCAGGTGCTGTCTGGCCTGGATTTTTGTGTACCATACATGGACGACATCTTAATCGCCTCTACCTCAGAAGCCGAGCACATACTCCATTTACGCCAAGTTTTAGAACGCCTACAAGCTTACGGCCCAAACCTCAACGCCTCAAAATGCACCCTTGGTAAGCAAGCAGTAACCTTCCTAGGATGCTTAATTACGCCCGAAGGCGTCCGCCCCACTCCTGAGAAAGTGCAAGCCATACTCAATTTTCCCAAACCTGAGACTATCCAACAACTTAGACGCTTCCTTGCCATGTTAAATTTTTACAGGCGATTCCTGCCCCATGCTGCTGAAAAACAAGCCATACTAAACGACTATTTACAATACTCATTTCCAAAAAAGTTGGGACAGTGCAACATATAAGAAGAACTCCAACACATTTGTTTGGATTATTGTATTGCCGTTTATTTCAACGCATTACAATACATAAACGATAAATTAGGCATGGGATCACATATCTTATATGCTTAAACAAAGATACAAGTGGTTTTCCTGTTTGGCACGTGCAACACACTCCCAAAAAAGTTGGGACAGCACGGCGTTTACCACGGTGTGGCGTCACCTCTCCTCTTGATGACACACTGTAATCTTCTGGGCATCGATGACACCGTAACCGGAATTCTGTCCCATTCCTGTTGGATATAGGTTTTCAGCTGTTCAACTGTCCGGGGTCGTCGCTGTCGTAGTTTTCGTTTAATAATACGCCAAACGTTTTCTATAGGCGACAGATCCGGGCTGCAAGGGGGCCAATCCAACATACGAATGCGCTGCCGACGTAGCCATGCAGAAGTTATGCGCGCTGCATGCGGTCTGGCGTTGTCTTGTTGAAATATACACTGACGTCGTTCAAACAAGCGCCTCTTAGATGGCACCATAGCTTGTTCCAGGATCTGTATATACGCTTCAGCATTGACGGTGCCATTGCAGATGTGCAAGTCTCCCATTAACAGCCCCAGACCATGACAGACGGTGGTTTCTGTACCGAACGCCTGTAGCACGCGGGAATATCCTTTTCGTCTTTGGTCCGGAGTGTACGGCGTCCATTATTTCCATAAACAATCGTAAAGGTTGATTCATCGGACCACAATATGTTCTTCCAACGTGCTTGGGACCAATTGCGATGGGGCTCGAGCCCATATCAGACGGCGACGTTGCTGTCGTTTGTTGATGTATGGCTTCCGTTGTGCACAGTATAACTTAAGTTTGCATTTGTGGATGCACCGGCGTACAGTATTCAACGATAATGGCTTCCCGAAGAAATCGCGGGCCCACGTGGCTATGTCCGTAATCGCAGCATTCCTATGCGTGACGCAGTGACGTCGGAGGATCCGAAGAGCTCGAGCATTCAGAATAGGTTTTCTACCTTGGCCTTTCCGAACTGTGATCTCACCACTATCTCGGTAGCGCTTGATAATATTATGTACTGAAGATGATGACAGGTTAAGTCTTCTGGCTATTGCACGCTGAGAAACGTTGTTTGTGAATCCTTGAATGATTCGAACACGAAGATCTTCGCTAACTGGCTTGCCTCGACCCATCGTTCCGAATAAGTTACGTGAACGACGGATGGCAACTGTTATTTGTACGGAATGTAGTACGACGTCATCATTCTAGATTATTCCCGAACAATTCGGAAGGTTCCACTACTAACGGCGCTTTCTACAACGTATGTCCCTACTATTTTGGAACGTGTTGCAACACCCTCATTCAAAATGAACGTCCCGGCCACGATACAAAATGTTTTGGTGCACACAGTATATTTATGTCATTTCATAAACGTATCTGCTATTTTGTATTCGCGAGAAAGTTTTGTTACATCATCCCTTTTTGTTTTTTCTATATATTTTGCACTGTCCCAACTTTTTTGGAAATGAGTATTGTAAAACAATCAACCAAGAACGACAAATAAGACTGAGGAAGCAAATAAAGCCTTCGAAACTTGCAAAGAAGACCTAGCGAACGCCGCCACCTTAAATTACTTTGCCCCCTCTCAAAAGCTTTCCCTGGTGGTAGACGCATCAAACGTCGCCAGTGGAGCAGCGTTACACGCAGAAGGAAACAAACCTCTCGCTTTCTTTTCTCGCAAATTAAAACCGGCGGAGCTGAAGTACTCTACATACGACCGCGAACTCCTCGCAAACTACACCGCAATCAAGCAATTTCAGCCCGAGCTCAAAGGACACACTTTCACGATCTACACCGATCATAAACCTCTCACTTATTCACTTCAAAAAAAGCCAGAGTCTTGTTCCCCCCGGCAACTCCGCCACTTAGACTACATCGCGCAATTTAGCACAGACATACGGCATGTCTCCAGCCTCGACAACGTGGTCGCGGACACGCTCTCCCGTGTGCATGTTTGCTATCCACGCAGAGATGGAGGCAGTTTCGCAATTATGTCGTATGATGGCGCAGCCGTCCTTATACAGGCTCTCTAATATACAGTGCTCTAGTGCGTGCTAGAGTTTTTCAAACAATTAGTGTTTCAAATTGTTGACCAAGTTACTTACCAAACAATTAGTTGACCAAACAAAATTGACCAAACAATTTTTAAATTCGTTCGACCGGCTTGAAGAGATATAATAATACAACATTATAAAAGCGTCTTTTGGAAAGCGTCTTTTTTTCCCTCTTATCTTGTTTAATTTTAAGAGATTATAACCCCATTTCATTGTCCAAAGATATGCAAAGCAGATGCTATGTATACTCTGTATTCAGTGTGTCAAAAAACGGCTTGTTTGAAAATAATGTAGCCTGCCTACATTGCAAACACCTTTCATTTTTTACATTTATTTTTTTAAATTTTAAAAAAGTATTGCTTAAAATTATTCGTACATCAGAGTGTATGTTATTAGTTTTTTTTATTGTTTTTTTTTTAAATAAAGACGAACTTGTCTATCTTAAAGGAGTTTCATGAGAGTCATTTGAAAATTACAATGTATATAAATTAATAAATAGAGAAAGATATTAAACATTAAATATTAAAAGGAAATAATTTCTAATGAAAATGCATGTATTTGAATAAAAATTAATTTACTGATTTTTTTAGCTTTAATTATTGATGGAAAACAACAAATTTAATATCTTCAAATTTTAAAATTAATCAAGACATCAATCTATTAAGCAACATACTATGAATTGATGTTATCTCGACTTATAAATATTTGCATGTTTAAACCATTAATAATTTGAATGGTTTACACAGGTCTGCGATAGTTTAGTAAAAAAATCACTAAAAATTTTCTTGATTATAATTTCAATATGCTGATTTCAAATTTTAAAACAGTTTTGTGCTCTCACAATTGACAATATTATAATGAACAATATTACACCGGGCTATGAGGGTTTATTGTCAAGAAACTTTTCAGTGATTTTTTACTAATTTCGACATGCTCATTTCAAATTTTATAACTGTTTTGGTATATCGCGCAAGGTTTATTCCCAAAACGGCATGCTCATTTTACTCGTTATTTTATGAAAACGGACAGTATTAAACTCGTCGCCAATTAATATTAGAAATTCTTTATAGCTCAATTACTCCATTCTGCGCTTGGGCAGTCAATAAAAATAGTTTTACAATTTATTTATTATTATTTATTTATTAAAAATCTCCTTTAAAGTTTGACTCTGGCTTAAATTACGATTATGAAGTAGGAGTGCATATAGAATTTGCATTATTTGAATTTTTGAAAAATCCTGGCGTGTTGGATGAAAACTGAATTTATTTTCAAAATTAGCAGTCCAAAATTATATTTAATCACCGAATAAAATTAAAACGTCTTTCCAAAAGCTAAAATACTATTAAAATTTTTCTTTAAATTCAAATACATTACACTTTCATTATAAAAATGTAGAAGCAAATGTGTGTTTTAAATTTATTATTATCTTATTATACCTCAAATGTTAATTAAAAAATTCTTTTGTTAATAAAAATATGCTTTTAAGATAAAATGAAATTGTAAACTGTTCATGTTGTTTTTAGTGAAATAAAATGTTATTGCTGAGCCCAGTAATGTATAATTAGTTTTGATATACATGTATTTACATTAAACAAATCCGCTATAAAATTAACAACTATATCATAAATGAATGTTTTAAAATTTTCTATGTAGAGAACAGTTTAAACAAAATATTAAATTTTATTTACTTATCGAAAGTCTGATGTTATATTTAAGTTCTTGTATAACAGTTTACAACATTTTTAGAACGATTACTTGTTTGTCTTCAACAAAAATTAAGTATATATTGTACTGCTTTCAAAACAGAGGTTTCATAGACCTTGCTCTTTTACTGGGTAGGGACGTGTGCGCCCTCATACGACAAAATCGCGAAACTGCCTCTATCTCTGCGTGGATAGCAAACATGCCTCCCGTGTCGCTGAATTGCGCCTACCACACCTGGACTACACCGCCTTAGCCCAGGCCCAAACCACCGACAGCGAGCTGAGGTCGATACTCACCGACAACAAAACATCATTGAACCTACAACCAATGCAGCTCGCACCTGGATAGACCATTTATTGTGATGTCAGCAATGGCAAAGTACGACCATTTTTGACAACCACCCTCCGCCGCCAAGCTTTCCTCGCATTGCACAACACCTCCCACCCTGGCGTGCGTGCCAGGAGACGCCTTATACGTGAACGTTTCGTCTGGCCCAGCATGCTCAAGGATGTGACAGAATGGACCCCAGCCTGTGTCGACTGCCAGCGAAACAAGTTGCACCGACACACCCATACCCCAATCCAGCAGTTCCCAATTCCAGCCGGCCGTTTTCAACACGTCCACATCGAACTGGTGTTCCCGCTTCCGCCATCCAAGGGCTGCCACTACCTACTGACCTGCGTGGATCGCTTCACACGCTGTCCGGAGGCCACGCTAATAAGTGACATCAGTGCCCAAGCAGTGGCGCAAGCATTCACATCCACGTGGATCGCTCGTTTCGGCGTTCCCCACACAGTCACCACAGACCAGGGACGCCAGTTCCAGAGCCACCTCTTCTCAAGCCTCAGAACCATGCTGGGCGTCAGCCACATCCGCACCACTCCCTATCACCCAGCATCCAACGGACTCGTCGAACGCTTTCACCGTTCATTGAAGCAAGCACTAAGATGCCACCACAACCAGTGGACCGAGCCCCCTGGTCCTATTGGGAATCCGACCATCAATCAAAGAAGATGGTGTACGGGCAAACGCTCCGCCTCCCCGGAGAATTCTTTCAACCAACCACCACATCGTCCGTCAGCCCACCTGATTTCTTCCAGCCCCTGCGGCACACAATGGAATACTTACGCCCGATACCGACTCCACACACTCTCAACCGAGATGCTTCACTCACCCAGCACTAGAACACTGCTCTCACATGTTCGTTCGCAACGACTCTGTCAAACCTTCCCTGACCCCACCATACGATGGCCCCTACAAGGTGTTACAGAGATCTTCCAAACTCATCACAATAGAAATCAACGGACGTAAATCAACCGTCAGCGTCGACCGCACCAAGCCTGCCTTCCTGTTAGCAAATCCAGATGACATCACCAGCACACCACAAACTGCTACGCCGTCACCACAAACACCCAAGCCTCCAACGAGTGCACCAGTCACCACCCAGTCAGGCAGACAGGTCCGGCTCAACCCGAAATATTTGTAGCTGTTCGTACCGTCCGGTACTCGGGAGGGGAGTACTGTGGCGATCCTCTACTTCGACGAGAAGCCGCCACCAGACGGCGCTTCCACCATCTCGCAGCCGCGAGACCACAACGAGATATTCCGTGGCAGATGACAGACAATAGGCGCATTCGGCGGCACTCAGATCTACTAGCGGTTAAAACCCAACGCATCCCATCGCTTCAGCGCATGCGCGTTGAGGGTGTTGCTAAAAGCTGAGATTGTAGCATTCAGACGCGATGATTCACTGGTGATTTTAGCAGTGAGAAAGCAGAATCTTTCTCACGTAGAAGTTTACAATACATGTATTTTTTCTGTCTTAAATAATTTTTTTATGCGGGTATTTTTTTTTCTTTTTTTTGTTATAGATTTTCTACTCTAAAAAAAATCAATCACTTAAAAAATATAATAAAATCAATAACGTATTATTCAGAAATATATTAAATTAAAATAAATAACAACAACTTATAAAATTAAAGAAATCATGACCATTCCAAAGTTCATTTTGAAATTAAAATAAATTATCTTTGATGTTAGAATGATATCACAAAATTTTTTATAAGTACTGCTTTTTTTTTTGTTTAACCATAGCGAAGAGACTCTCTTCTATACGCTATGGTATAACTAAATAATTTTCTATTGTTTAAATAAGTTCTATTTTATCAATTGACCAACTTCCTTTTATTTTATTTTCTTTTTAATTTTGTATATTTATTTATGCATTAACTCGGCATTCCAATAAAAGGCAAGAATGCCAATGCCTTCTGAAAATGCCAATCATTTTGTATGTTTCATCAATGAAAATAAAGAAATAAATAAAAATAAAAATTTGTAAAGGTTTTTATTACAGTACAACAGTATATAGATTACTCTTACGATCAATTTAAGAGTATTAACATAGCCTAATAATAACCTATTAATATTAGGCTATGGTATTAACCTAACATGTCCTTAAATTAATAATTTAAGAAAACTAGTAAAGTAACATTGCCCCCTCCCCCATAACATTGGCATTCCCATATTCCCGTCGTTACGAATTGCACGAATGATGACAACAACTTTCATTGTCAAATTCTCTTGATATCTTAAAATGCATTTTTATTAAATTTACTCATGAATTGACTTAAAGAGTATTCTATATACTGTTATAATGTACTAAAAACATTTACAACTTTTTATATTTATTTACTTCTTTGTTTTTATTGATGAAACATACAAAATAATTGGCATTTCCAGAAGCCATTTTTGGCTTTTATTGGAATACCGAATTAATGCATAAATAAATATACAAAATTAAAAATAAAATAAAATAAAATGAAGTTGTTCAATTAATAAAATATAACTTATTTAAACAATCGAAAATTATTTAGTTATACAAAAAAAGCAGAGCTATCAAAAACTTTGTGATATTCTAACATCACAGATAATTTATTTTAATTTCAAAT
>JAHWFO010010124.1:2012146-2053860 GCA_023313115.1 Rhysida immarginata
TTCGAGATTTTTATTCCGCCATGTAATAAAAATGCCTGTTAAATGCCATTTTTTTTATTCAAATGTATGTGAGTCGCAAGTTACTTAACTTTTAAAATTACTGATTTTGAGTGGTAAAATAGTTGGACTCAAACATTATTCCACTAATATATAAACAGCCAAAACTGTGGATAAAACTACAGGAAACAAAAGAGAGATCGAATCTCAGTGCGGTAAAGACCATGTCAGCACCGTGAATTACAGAAATAATTATCAATAATTGTATTCTTTGTAAGCGTCCATAGCGTGATTTTTTAAGTAAACAAACTAAAAAGAGTTAATAAATTCATTCAATGTCATTCATTTAACATCTCTTTTTTTTTTTTTAAATCATCCATTCGTGACTTCGCTTTAGAGCTATACACATTTTAATAAATAAACCTTTACACAGAGTGCATAAAATGAATTAAAATGACAAAGTAATATTTGGAAACTCTTTCTAGTTTGTTTACTTTAAAAAATATTGCTATGGAAGCTTACAAACAATTAGGATTAGCATTAAAATATTAATGATTCGATCTCTCTTTAACGTCTCCTAAAACTACTTGGTATTTCTAATGATTATAAATCGCTCGTTTATCTGTTGTTTTCCCAGCATTCAGTACGCGCCACCGGGTGACGTCTTGGATCTTCTCAGCCCCTAGCCGCCAGTTCTGTAGGCTAAGCTATTTCTACGTACATATAAACGAATTGAACTGGGCACGAATTTGTAAACAAAATTCTCTAAGAAAAGAACCTCTAATAATTTTAAGGTTAAAAGTAATAATTGGTGATGGTGCTAATTAATTCTTAATTTTTTTTTCTTTTCTTCAAAATTAAATAATCTTGTATCATTTTTTAACAAATCACCATCTGTATTAAGGAACTTTTTGTAGAAACAGGCGATAATGAATCAGGCCTTTGAAGTTTTTTTAATTGTATAGATCCAGGTTATATTTTTTTTTTCTGTACATTCTTGCATATTTCATTTCTCCTAAGTTAGCGACGAATCAAAAAATGGGGATCGCATTATAGCAGAATACTTACAGTATATATGAAAATGGATGATTTTATAAACAACGGGGTTTATATCAGTTGGGGCAAATGTTCGGATCCCACTTCAGATATTATTTCAGTCCATATTGTTGTTCATCATAAAACTTTTTGTTAAACTCAAAATAGTTTTGGGTTTTTATTATTTTTAAACTTGCTATAATTTCGTCTATTATATTTCTTTCCACTTTATTTGTTTTTAGGTTGTTTTCTATTATTTTGATTGATTTGTCTATGTTGGTATACATATCTTTTTAAGATCACAGCAGACTAAGAATTAAAGTACGTAGAAATAGCCTCGGCCTTATTAAAATGTCGAGTCAATTCAACCATGTTTCATTCATTTCGTTAAGAAATACAATTCCATTATTTGAATTGTTTTTATATTTGCGATGTAAGACCATAACTTTGTTCAGAAAGTATAAACAATACCCGTAACAAGAACAATTAACTAGTTTTTAAAAAAATTATTCATTAAATTAATCTTCGAAAACATTTTTTAATGACGCCCTCCCCCCCTCCATAAGAGAAAAAAACGGTAAATATTGAATATACCCACGCGGTCTGTTAAAAATAGATCCCCCTTATAGTAATTACGTTCTAATTACGGCCGCTAAATTTCTTCTTCCATGCGCTAAATGGCGTACCGCTGTCGGGAAAACCGTACCTTTATTATACAGCATAATTATCTTTACAGGCTGTGTGCTTTACTGTCACAAAAAGTTCCACATTAAAGGCTGATGTCCGCACGAATATTATTTGTCCGTTTGTTCTATGTGGCTATTCTTTCACTTAATTTTACCGTTACGTTGTGTATGCATATTAATTAAACATAGCTCTCAGCAATTTAAACCATTCACCACAGGAAAACTGATATCTTTTGAACATTTCTAAACCGAAAGTAACTAAAACGAAGTGTTTGTCGTAACCATGGTTACATACTAGTCCAAGGTCTGCCCGTGACCACCGAGAGAGAAGGCCTCGGCCTCCACATTCAAACGTGTTACATCATCATTGATACTGCTAATTCAGGGCTTATTATTGGTAAAAATACGAATAATATTGCACTTCTGTGATTATGTAACAATGTATTCAATATTTCAATGTATTCAATGTTTCAATGCGGAGGCTTTCTCTCTCGGTGCTCGTGGTCGCCCCATCCACAGACTATGGTTGCGACTACTAAGCAAATGGTAGAACAAAAATTAGCAAACTATTTCCAAAAGGGCACTTTTCCCCTTCTGTATACTTACTCTGTCGCTAAATTCATGTCGATAAGGTATGCAGTTGCCAATTATTCGGATATTCTATTCGGAGCAGGTCTTCTATCACGCACACTTTAGAAAAAACCTTATTACCATGGAATAAAAATACGCATAACAAAAACACTAAGCGTTTTCCTTTTGTGTCACCAGGTGCACCTCGATCCATCTGAATTTTCCATATGAAACGCCGTTTGTTCCAATTACGCTTTTTAAGAGTATAATTTTTCAATTATATTTTGGAATGATTTTTAAATCTGTGCTTTATTTTCTGTTTTCTTATAGTTTGTTTTTTCATTTAGGAACTTAAGAGCATTTTTTAATAAGATTGCATGTCTATCTAGTCCCTACTTTAATAAATAAATACAGTATAGCAAAAATTACCCCCCCCCCCAATGATTATCAGATAAACAGATCAAATTGATTTAAATTGCAAACATTACCGTGTTTAAATAAAACATTTTCCGTTACATTAAATTCTTAGTGAGTGGTAGGTTATGTATTCGTTTCCCCAGTTCAAAAAAAAAATTCTTTTTCTCCGAAATCAATTTAACAATTCATAATTCCGGAAGACATGTTGAAATTTTGAAAATAAAAATTTGTCTGTAAATTTGTATGTACAGTCGGGTGCAAAAAGGTTTTTACCTGCTCCGTAGGGCTGAGCTTTCAGGATGTTGATAGGTTGCAAAATCAGGTACTTGTACTGAGAGTCAAGGCAGATTAGAATGGATGAAAATAAGGTAGCAGGTATACGCTTGAGATGTGCTCGTCGCGTGCTCTCTCCTGACAATAATAAGCGATAGCGGCTGACAGCAGCATCGTTAAAGTCTCTGCCTGCTGCCTCGAATAGCAGAGTTCGAATCCGATATGGATAGACATTATTTTTTTGTTCATTATCGCGTTTTTGATTTCGTTTTAAAGAGTGTATGTAAAGAACACCATAAACAGATTAAAATTTTTTCATCCAGGCGTGCAATTTGATCTGTTTATTTGAGGGTTTAAAAAACTTTTCATGTTAATTGTCATGTCATGCTTTATCTATATTTTAGTTTTTAATAAAATACTAGCAAAGGTACCCGGCGTTGCCCGGGATAATTACTTGGATGTAAACAGAACAATCTCAAAAAATTAAATTAAATTTTGCAATATCTTAAAAATAAACACATGAAAATGCTTAATGAAAATTCGAAAAAAATCTTTTTAAAGGCTCACAATGGCTGGACCTCTCCAAGGATGCCACTGCTATTTTAAATAATTTCTTACTCACGTAATCTTACCTTAGATGTATACTTAGTGTTGTTGCAATTTCCACTCTTCTCTCGATGTGTTGAAGCAAAATTTGACCATTCATCACTTTGTGCAGTCTAGCGGTCGCGGATTCTTTTATTTACTTGCTTCCCATTTGCTCAATACATCACGGAGCTAAAGGAGTGCTTCCTCTGTCGTCTTTCCACTCTTTCTCAATAGTCTGCTAACTCTCCATTATCTCCAGTTACTGATCATTTTTAAAGATTTTCAAGAAATTGTTAAGTACTAAGAACTCTCTTTTCTAAGAAAAACCTGAATAACAGGAATTCTATGCATTGTTACAAATTGAAACTTATCCATATTGCATCATCATTTTATGTTCATTGTTATAATTCTTGGAAAGGATTGCTTTATCATTGCATCATCATTTTGAGCTCATTGTTATTGCTGAATTGCGTGTTGAAACCATTGTTGATATCTATTGTTGCACAAACTTTTATTTGCATTGTTGGTCATGAGATATATATTGTTAGTCCGTGCAGAGTGTTTGTGAATTGCGTGTTGATACCATTGTTGCAAAAACTTTGTCTTGCATTGTTGGTCATGCGATATTTCTCATTAATATGCCCTGCTATAACCATGAATATCGATTTTTTATCAATAATTATTATTTTTTCGAAATCTGAAGTAGACAGTGACCTTCCTCATGCTTTGAAGGTCATGTATGCGAAATTTCATCAAGATCGGAATAAAACTGTAGATTTGTATAAAAACATACAGACCCACAGACAAACAGACCCACAAACATCCTTCTTTATATATATAGATACACTAATTCATATCACCGTTACTTTTACAAAAATCCTCTTTTGTTCAAATTAATTAATATTCTCTACTATTAAATATATTATTCTATATATTAAAACGCAAAGCATCTTTTGTTACGTTTGTTGCAAGATTGGCACTTCTGCGCATGCGCATCTGAAGCCAACAAAGAAAGTTACGACAATCCATCAGAAGTCAGGGATTGTTGTAATGAGACAGTATTCAATCATTGTTTTGAATTAAATAAACTGAAGATTTGCAGAAAGAAAATCCTGCCTTGATCATTTTATGACGTTTCCTTGTGATTACTGAAAAACTCTGAAAATGTTCTGTTAAATGTTATATCGTTAGAAAGAGCTTTAAAAACTGATCATTTTATCCGCTGACACTTTATATCTCAGTTTAATACTTTCAGAGAAATTTAGTTTAAAGCTACCGGTATTTTGATTTTATCTCGTATTTAATTAACTCATTTCTTATTCTTTGTGCATAAGGAGATATTCAAGCTCTGATTATTCTATTTGTTTGTGCATAATGATTATTCTATTTGTTGCTCTGACAATTTTTTAATTTTATTATTTTTTAATTAAAGAGATGGGGATTAATAATAATATGGGTTTTCTCTGTCAAATTTTGACGGATCCATCTAGTTATATAATAAATTAAAAATTTTTCGGATGGTTTTGGTATAATTGTCGTTGATTACTTTATATGCACACAAAAAACGAGACTTGTAACCTTTCAAACAGTCAAAAGAAAATAGCTTCCACTTCCACCTGTAAATCACTTCTGCATCCCACCATAACGAGCGCTGCATCAGCTTATCTCTTGATCACGCATATCGATACTGTGCACCATTTATGTTACATTATTAACCAAATACATTAGTTTATTATTAATAAAACAAAAATTCTCATCAGAACAGCCAAAATAATCTTTTTATCAACATAGTTGAGCACGTGACGTAAAACTTGCCTACCCCGATGCTAAGCAAAAACTTAATGGAATCGTTCCATTGTAAGCGTGTTCGACTAGACACCTGGAAAAAGTAATCTCATTGGATTGAAGTATTGTAAGGAAGCCGAAAAATTTAGACCTAGGTAAAAACCTTTATGCACCCGACTGTACGTACCTATGTGATCAATTTTGTGTAGATAACTCTCTGAAACGGCAAAAAAGCAGAACCAAATGAAATTAATACACTCTTACAGAGGGCACAATACAAAGAATAGAATGCCAAAAACTGTGACCAGATAATATCCACAAGCTAAATAAAAATAGAAGCCAAATTCCACAATTGATGTTTTATTGCAGAGCCACGGATGCCCATTTCGGGGATACATTTCGGTATGAAGGATGCAGCGTCTCCGAAATGTACATCCGTCGTTCTGTATTAAAAATTTCAATTGTGGAATTGTGGTTTGTTTTTATTTAACATGTTGATGTTAGAAGGTACCTTAAATTATGCCTTGACGTATTTTTATGACAATTAGTTAAACCTTTTTAGAGATATTAATTGTTTTTCTGAAAATGAAGAAATGGCTGTAGCATTCATACCAGTTAACCAAAGTCGATAAATTCAACATGTACAGACTCCTCGCATTGAGACGAATAATTTTTGTAAATAAATTGTTTGGTTCTGATGACCCATTTTGTGAAGTATTAATGCACCCCAACTCCCCCAAATTTAATGGGTTTTTTCCATTAAAAATTAATAATTACTTAGAGGGTTCACTAAACTATGCATTGACCTATTATTTATGAAAAATTGGCTAACCGTTTTTAAAGATGTTAATTTCTTTTTTAAAAAGGAAGAAAAACCTGAAGCATTCACACTAATGAACCAAAGTCGATAGACATGTCTCATAGAGACGAATAATTTTTGTAAATAAATTGTTTGGCTCTAATGAGTCAATTTTGAGTTTTAGAGATTTTTTTTATGAACCCCCACCCGCTAAGTTCCTCACCCCTCCAAAATTTTTTTTTACGAGGGTTGGGGCAAATGTCATGGCAACTATTTTTTTTCTTGAAGATACCAGTCCGGTTGGAAAATGTGACATATACAGACGAAATGACAAGGTGTTAACTACATGTGTGGACAATGAATAGCACTGAAATATCGTAACACACTAATTTATTACGGTAGTATACAGGGCAATATGGCCTTCACGGTGCAAAAGAATGACAACCTGGGCCTAAAGACCCTCAAAGTAGTCCCCTGCTACTGTCACCACACGCTGCCAACGATGTGGGAGGCGCTGAATACCATCAGCCTCAGCATTTACCGCACCATGTGTGAATCGGATCACCTGTTGGCGCACAGCATTAGCAATGTCCTCTCGTGTTGCAAACCGCCTACCAAGTAGTGGTTCCTTAATCTTGCAAATGAGATCAAAGTCACAGGGCGAAATGTCGGGAGAATACGGTGGGTGCTCCAATTTTGATGTAGGCGCGCTGCTCAACACGGGTTACTTCCATCTCGCACGACACTCACCAACTGACTGATTTCACAGCCCTCGCTGCGCTACTACCAGCTATCATAGAGCCATTTGTTGTTCTGCATACACACTATGCCTGCAGAACTTCCACACGACACATATACGTTTGTGATCCGTTGACATATCTACAAGAAAAAAAATAGTTGCCATGACTTATGCCCCAACCCTCGTATTATTTCTACCTTTGATGACAAAGTGGGAGGCCTGTGCAAATGAACCATTCCACCATTTCAATTTATTTTCAATTTGTGATAGAACATGGATAGTGTAATAGTAGGAGTTAGTATCTTTCGAACTTTATCTAAATAAAATTGACATTATTTACCCGCACTTAATTAAAATATCTAATTCCAGGAATGAAGAAAAAATTGCTGTGTTTTTGGAGCGAGTCTGGCTTGAGATTTTACCAAATATCTTCAATTGCTGACGTGAGTTCTGCTACTGAAATACACTGACGACCACCAGCATATACTTAAAGTGATGTGATGCCCTAGACATTCTCAGTGGGATTGAGGTCCGGATTTCTTGGTGACCATTCCATAAGATGAATTTGGCCAATCGTTTGTAGTGCGAGAGTTAAAGATAGGTGCATTGTCCTGTTGGAATATATCATGGCTAATCCACTGCCTTGTTGTCAACTGTAAAGCACTATGGATTCTTTTCGTAAGTCGTGCGAATAATGATGATAACTATCCGGACCATTCAGGTCCGCTTTTCCTCATCGCTAAAAAGCATAGCAGCTATTCATCCTTCCACCATATGCCTTCACGTGCCTATTATAGACCTGCTTGAATATTCTCAGATTTCAACGTTGGTTGACGTGCCATTTTAACCACTTCATTGTTTGAGATTGCTCTTAAACGCCTATGGAGTGTAGTTTTGGGTATTTTCAGGCTGGACTGGTCATAGTGATAGTCCCGATGAGTTGCCGTTCGCGCTATCTGTCGACCATCTCTGTTAAGATATGCATTTAGGTCTTCCAGATTGAAGTTTTGGCTTCGTATCTTTGCTTCTACTTAATATTTCGTAAATATCAGATGTAGAGCGTCCAATCACCCTTGGAATTTCGTTCATCACGCTCTTATTGCTGATTATGAACTTTTACAAAGAGCAACTACTGTGTGCTCTGCCTACTCAATAGATTATTCCATGGATGAAGAAAAGATGGATGGGATACTCCTATGCGTCGAGCGTGAGTTTTTGTTCAGTGGCGCTCTCTGTGGATTTGCGTAGTACTAAACCAAGTCTGTCTGGGAAATAAAGAAAAATAGTTTCAGTTTCTGCTTTGCGTATACTAAACCGAAACTTCACCACCATCGTTTCGATTTGCATAGTACTAAACCTCGTCCAACAAGAGAAAAACAGGGTGTGTCACAGGAAGTTTCAGATTAGCCAATCAGAGAAAGGGGGCCTCATGCGCTTACTCACTTCTGTCTCATGTCTCATTGAAGAAGCGCTTTATAATATTACAGCAGAAGCTTTAATATTATTCAGTTGCTTTGCTTTAATTATAATTAAAAATATTCTACACTTCATAAAATTGTCTTTTAACTCAATTTTATATATATCGTTTACTTATTTTAAGGTAATAACATGCAGTCTGTTTAAACACCATTTTTTTTAAATATTTATACATTCTAATGACATGTTTTTTGTTTTTTTTAAAGAATTATAAGGTTTTATTAAAGATGCTATCTTATTTTTTATTTTTTTAATAAAATACAGTTTTATGATACGTTTTCCATTACAGTTAACGATATCTCTTTCGTTTATTTGCTGGCCATGAGAATGACCTTTGAATGTATAGTCTTGAAAAAGACTTTTTGAATTATATCTAAATTCAGGCTAAGGAGATTGTGATAGAACGTTAATGTCATTCCACTCTTCTTCTTCTTCACTGTTGCTGTCTTCTCCATTAACATGAATTATTAAAGGCTCCACTTGATCTTCAATCAAACAGTCCGTTTCCCAATATCGTTCTTCCACACGCAAAACGTGTTCTATCGCTTTTCTCCAATTTTCAGGAGTTACATTATCAATTGCCGTTCTCGTTAGTTTTTCAACATCAGCAATCTTGAAAGTTGTATTCTTCTTCCGTATATATTCTTTTACCTGTGCCCAAATAAGTTCAATGGGATTGAGATCACAGTGATAAGGAGGTAGTCTTATCACTAAATGGCCGGCATCGCTAGCCAGTTCATCTATAACATAGCGCTTTGCTGTTTTGTGTTGTTTGATAACATCGTACAGCTCACCTTTTGACATTTTTGCTTCCTCGTAGGTATTCCTCGTAGGGCCAACCACTCTATCATATCCGATTTCCTTGTATTGCTGCACGGCGCTTTGGCCTTCTCCACCGAGTGATATGGGGCATTATCCATGACGATTACTGAATTTTTCGGAATATTTGGCAGCAGTTTTGTTCTAAACCATTCATGAAAACAATCCCCATTCATTTCGTCATGGTAATCTGCGGATTTATTTTTTGACCGAAATAATAAACAGCAGTCGTTCACAAACCCTTTATCGCTTCCAGCATGCAAAAGAATGAGACGGGAGCCTTTACCCGTAGGAATGAAACGCCCGCGGTAGGGTTCCGAGCTCCCTGGTTGAGCACAGCTTTTCCCGTCTTTCATGGCCATGGTGTGCATTAGCCCACGTTTCATCCAGATATATGAAAGTACGTGTGGGGTCCCTGCGTAGCATTTGTACTTGCCTTAAAAAACGACGTCGTTGTGCGATAACATCTGTCCGCTCGATGTAAAATTGACGGTGGTTGATTTTGCCATACTTCATATGCAATTTATCATGCATAATGGTGGCGAAGGAAGTTCTCGATCCGACGTAGTCAGTTTTTTCTCTAAATTTCTGGTACACATTTTTCACAGTAGGATAATTACCTTCTGAGTGTATTTCGGATACACATGCTCGTGCAATCGAGAGGTCAAAGTCATCCAGATTCGTTGTTCGAGATTCCCTGGGCCTTTTCTTTCCAGGAGTCGAAAAGTGAGGAGACGGGGTGGTAGCTTCTCATGAAGACGCTTCGTTTCCTTCTTGAACAATTGTTTGAACGCAAGAAAAAGAAACTTGCGTTGCCTTGGAAGTTTCTTCTATCAAGGCAAATGAGCTTTTAAAACACTGTTTTCCTTTTAAGTAGCAAAATACGTTCCACACAATCTCCCTAGCCTGGCTGTGAATAGTTTTTCCTTGTTTGGCTGAAGAGCTGTTGCACGGCGACGCCATTACAAATTGACTTGTGTAGCCGCTGAAGGAGAGATCCCACAAAGCATTGCGGATGAGTGAGTAGTCGATATCAGACCGGAAACACGCCCTGTTTTTCTCTTGTTGGACGAGGTATAGAAATTTTTTAAAAAAGAAATTCATATATTAAGTGGCTTTTTAAGATAAAAGTGTGCTTAGAAAGTTTTTTTATATATTTTTTATTTTATTGTTTTTAGTCTATTTTTAATTTTATTAACCTAATCTAAGCAGACGATTATATTTAGTACTTCGCAAAGCTCCAGCTGTCCCCCAAAATCAAACTCACTGAAGAAGGTAATGGAGTGTCCCATCCATCTTTTCTTCATCCATGATTATTCAGAGTATTAAATGTGATTGCATGTAATTTGCATAAAAATTTACTTTTTATCAGCACTCCTACAAACCATTACCTAAACTTTTGAGCCAATGGATTTTCCATTTTTGTTACAGTCATCTTTAAAATAATTAGCTAGAGGCCAGTGTTTTTGTTTTGTAGCATAGATTAAAGATATAATACAGTTAAGAATGCTAATATTTGTTTGCTTCAATAATTCTTTGTAAATATTAAAAACATGATTACTTAAACTTTTGAGATGCACTTTAATTTCTTTAGGACGGCCAGGTGGCTAAGGTGTAGGCTTTCTACTTCTCGACTCCGTCTTGTCGTGGGTTCGAATCCCGCCGTAGGCATGGGTGTTTGTATTTGCCAAAATTTCTAATAGACCAACCTAATTTCTTTAATGATAGAATTAATTTAAGGTAGTCATATTTTCAATTTGAACATCTGGATGGGATACTAAGGGTAAGAGAGCGGAGGGTCTCTTTCTGTAATTATAATAAACGTTTATATATAATTGCTGTTAGAGGTATATGAAGATTTTCATATAACCCTATTGCCATTTTATATGATACACAGGGTGTATCCGAAACCCTGTCACAAACTTTAGAGGAGGTAGTATGGATGATTCTAAGCAAAAAAGTTGATATGAACATGGGTTCGAATTTGAACGATAGCAGAGATCTGAACAGAAATAAAAATGCCGCCACTAAGATCAACAAGTTAATAACTCAGGTTCTATAACACTTAGGATAATGAAGTTCGGGAGAGTAATAGGGTACATAGAATTGATTATACCATTAAAATTTAATAGAATTCGAACGAGTATTTTCGGAGTTACGCACTCAACATCTTAATACGTGCTCACATGTGAGTATTAACCACCACGTGTTACAATGTTGACTACGTAACTCGGAAACTACTCGTTAGAATTCGATCAAATTTTAATGGTATACACAGTTCTATGTACCCTATTATTCCTCTAAACTTCATTATCCTAACTGTTATAGAACCTGTGTTATTGGCTTGTTGAGCTTAGTGGCGGAATTTTTATTTCTGTTCATATCTCGGTTATCGTTCAAATTCGAACCCATGTTCATATCAACTTTTTTGCTTAGAATCATCCATACTACCTCTAAAAGTTTGTGACAGGGTTTCAGATACACCTTGTATATGTAAAAAATTTAATTTATAAACGCTAAAATAATATTTTAAAGTTTTTTTTTTATCTCGCTTTTCTTTCTGTTGTACTATAATATGAAAATTATTCAATATTATAATCACTGTCGTTATATTAGATTTGTATGGTGTAATTACGCGAGGTTTTATATACCAGGGGAAGCCAGTAAGCAAGTTATAAATGGATGTAGAAATGAAGCAAATAAGAGTACTGATTTGAAAACTACTTTTATTTTTCCACATAATCTCCCTGTATGTTGAGGCACTTGTCTCATAGGTTCGCAATCCCCTCAAAACCAGCAATATAAAATGCTTTGGGCTGTCCTCTGAACCAGGCGGTAACTTCCTGAAAGGAACGTTTAATATGGACGAACAAATGAAAATTGCTTGGAGCAAGTTCAGAGCTATGCAGAGGATGCTCGAGGATTTCACAGTTGAACTTTCTTATTCCTTTGTATTTCGTAGCACCTCAAACATCATTTTCCCGACGATGAAAGGGAACTCACTGATACCAAGCCAAAGAATTTTATGCTGCTGATTTTGAGGGGCTTATGAAACGATGGGACAAATGCCTCAACTTATAGGGATGTTATGTGGAAAAATAAAAGTAGTCTTTGAATCAGTATTCTTATTTTTTCATTTTTACATCCATTTGCAACTTCCTTACTGACTTCTTTTCCTATCATAGCGACTTGACCTTCAAGTCTATCACCTGATATAATCGCGAGAAATTTAATTCGGACCACATGCATATCATCTCGCTGACTGATAGCCATTATATCTATTTAATATACGCTATATAGCCTATAGGCGTCTATAACTACTTAATATACTCTTCCTATATATGCAGACATTTTATATAATTCGGGACAAATCTGAGCAGAAAAACCTAATATAGGGGCAAATAAAAAACCCGAATGATCTGCCATAAATAAGGGACATCTGGTCTCCATGTTTAACAACAATCCATATACGTACTTTGAACAAACTTGGTCATTTAAATTATGCAGTAAATCGATAATGAAACAAATTATACCGATGCTGAATAGTGTCGACATCTTCCATCAGGAAGAGAAATTAAGATTTTCAAATCGATAAACAAGAGTTGCCTTCATATTCTATCCAGTAATTTGTTTCTTTATTTTTTTAATCACGCACGCTTCAGAAAAATACTTATTATAATAAATGGAAATGGTGGAATGGTACCTTTGAACAGGTCTGCCAATATAACATGAAATAAATGATCAGATGAACCTTTGGGGTGGGGAGTTAGATTAAAAACCCCAAAGTGAGTCAAACATTTTATTTACATTAACAAAAATTATACTTTTTAATGAGAGGCGTCTGTACATGTCGAATTTATTGACTTTGGTTCGCTCGTATGAACGTTACAGCCATTGCTTTTTTTCTTTGGGAAAAAAATTACCTCTAAAAGGGGTTAACCAATTATCATAAGAAATGCTTCAAGGCAAATTTAAGGTACCCTATATCAGTGAATTAAACAGCAGACGTAAATAAAATTGATGCATAGTTAGAGGGTACCTGCTTTAACGTATTTTTTTACGAAAATTGGTTAACCCTTTTTAGAGATGTTAATTTCTTTTCGAAAAATGAGGAAATGGCTGAGACATTTATACAAGCGAACCAAAGTCAATAAGACAGGCATGGACTCCTCTTCATACTCCTCGTATGTTTGGCTTTGATGAGCTAATTTTGATTTACGAAGGTCATTTCAAAAGTAATGCGCATGGTTGCAGTAATGGCATGTGGATGATGCAATCGTAACATGTTTTGCACCATTTGTACTTGAAATCTTGAGACATCAACACGTGTATGTTTTAGTTTTCTAATGTACGACCTCTTTTTGTGATAAATTTTTGAAATGGACTGCGCAGACATCAAAACAAAACTCCAACCGAAGTTCAAAGTGCTTTACGTGATGTTTGTGGTGATCAGACAATGGACCATAGCCCTTTGGATTACGCAATTTCAAGTTGTGTATACACTCAGAATTGATACACGATCTTTGATGGTCGACGGTCATAGCAACCGAGACGCCTGCACATTCCATTTCACCAATCACCCCTCCCATCGTCAGCTCTGATTCTTCTGCGCGTCGTCATCGTCGTCCAGGACAGTTTTGTTTAATCACTATTTTCAGCAAGGTGCGTCCTTCTTAGGACGGCTTTTGATTATCACCTAAACTGCCTGGGCTACAATCTGGAAATCCAAATGGAAGGACCTCCAAACCTTCCAAAACATTACCCTGAGGACCATTGTCCAACTCGACAGAAGAGTAGCAACTAATACTTCCATTGCTGAAGATTTCGTTATACCTACCATTGGAAATCACGTCCAGGAATCGCTGAAGAAGCTGCTTCCGAAGATGAAGGACCATCCCAATCCACTGGTTGCAGGTATTCTGGATCACCCGCCTCACCTTTAGAAGTTCCCTCAGGCATCTCAGGCCTCGCCAGAACCTGGATGTCTACTTTGACGACATCCAAAAGGCCATCTTTCCAGAATACTGGATCTCCTAGCTCCTCTATGTTCCTCGTCAATCGACAATGTGTTTTACCGTCCTGATAGGAATGGACTCTTTTTTATCCTGTGGAGGACTTAATTAGATCTCATCTGGCTTCTTAACTAATTCAGTAGACTTTCCCTGGTTACTTCCTGGACGAGTATGGCAGTGAAAGCATTGCTTCCGGGACACTCGTTCTTCTTTTCCTGCGCTGTTCGATTGCCGATTGTTGATGAGGAAACTCATAGAATTCTTGTGTTTGGAATCAAAAGCAACGATGTACTAAAAATCCAGCATCATCAATTTAAGTCCGAAAAAAACACTTAAATAGTTGTCCAAAATGTTGATACAACATATGATCTGGAAGACTGCGAAGAACCTCAGGAAGGCAAATTATTGTCCAGAAAAGGCAATGAGGCTTAAAAAAGCATACGGTGCAGTTGAAATGCCAATGGTTTTGGTTCTACTTCAAAATAGTGAACATAGTCTTTTTTTGAGTTTGATCGTGTCGGTCCTCTAGCTGGTATTGTTGAATTATTTAGAGGAAACAAAAGACCATTGCATTGTTATAACTGCTCAGATCTCCCAAGCTTGCACCGAGTCGCCTCAATGTAATAAATGCGGTGGTGACTATCATTAGAGGGATTTAGTAACTTTAAGAGCAAAGACACTCCTAATGACTGGAAACTCTTAGGGGTATTCTTATAGAAAATAGCATTCCATACAAGGAGGATATCAATAGTAATATCAGTGCAATCACTCGTGTTGTCAACGATGCCACTATTTCCAGTGCCTCTACTAGCGATCGGAAGCGTCCTGAACATCTCGACCTCTCCCTTTTTATATCAGGCGTCTTATTCTCGAAAGGAATTTCTACAGGAATCGGGGGTTTTCGAAGTTTCTTCGCAATGAACATAGCCTTGCATTTGTCAACGTTTATATTAAGTCTCCACTAAGCAAACCATTTCTCGCACTGATGTAAGGGATTTTTAACAGACGTGAGCGGGATTATGGGCTAGTCATGATGGATGCATCGTCAGCAAACAGATATAGCTTGCACTTAGTATAAGTTGGGAAGTCGTGGATCAAGTTGAACAATGCAGGACCCAGGACAGAGTTTTGGAGAACACCAGCATTGACGTCCAAAGGGTTAGACATGGAGTAGCCAACCTTGACACGAAATATCCTCTTCAACAGAAATGAACTAATCAAAGCAATCAGATCATCAGGAAAACCACAAGTAATCATTTTGTATATGAGGCCGTTATGCCAAACATGATCAAAAGCTTTCGGACATCCAAAAAGACAACACTACAGTTAAGAGGAGTTGGTTTGGTTTGGTTTGTTTGGTATTAACGTCCTTTTCAACTGCTATGGCCATTTCAGGACGGCGTTATAGGGGCCGCAAATTTTGCCCCTCGCAAGGGTTCTTTAACGTGCAGCCGGCAAACGACTACACGGGACCAACGGCTTTACTTCCCTTCCGAAGGAAGTGCGTGATCTCAGGATTTCCCCCTGAAAAATCCTCGTCGTCCTCGGCCAGGATCGAACCCGCGTACTCGGGCATCAGAGGCGATCACGCAAACCACTAAGCCACCGAGGCCGATTAAGAGGAGTGCTTAGTTCAGCAACAAGCCTCCTGAGCTGAAGTTGACAGGAGTGGCCTGGGCGAAAATCGAATTGCTCTTCACGAACAAGACTGTTGGCCACCCAGAAAGCGTTAAACCTCTTTAGAGTGACGCTTTCAAAGACTTTTGACAGCATAGGTAGCAAGCTTATTGGCCTATAGCTGACAGCGAGAGCAGGGTTTAGACCAGGCTTTGGAATGGTAACGATAACGGACTCCTTCCACTTGTCAGGGAAGTAACCATGTTTCCAGCAGTCATTTATGGCCCTGGTAATAGTCGAGACAATATTAGGAAGCAGAAATCGGTCAGAAAACTGTGACGTCATTTTAACGCGATCGAAAACGCCAGTTAGAGCTGCTGTGCCTAACCGTCCTCACCGAGAAAGAGACGGGTAGCCAACACCTCCTAGAAAGAAAAACAAACAAATGAAACGTCATACGTTGTTACATCATCATATTTCTACCAATAATAAGCCCTAAATTTGGCCGACTTATGATGATGTAACAATGGATGACGTTTCAGTTGTTTGGCTTTCTATCTAGGAGGTGTTGGGTTAGCCCAGTGAGAAATTACGTCATCATCCTCTCACCGAAGCCAACGAAAAAGACAGGCCTCGAAGCGGAAAGGTCACCTGACCATCTGGGTCCGAACAACAATCCAGCCTTCATTGTTTCCAACAATCGGAAAAACACTCATTGTTTACATCCAAGATGGAGACAATGAAGATTGGATTGTTGTTCGGACCCAGATGATCAGGTGACTTTTCCGCTTCGAGGCCTGTCTTTCTCGTTGGCCTCGCCTCTCACCGATGAGGGTTTTGAAAAGGGATATATAGTCAAAACGCTTTGGGGTTTTGACCACAGCCAGTGACTCTAAAGCATAGCAAAGCCCTAGATAAATGGTTATCTAGAGCTTTAATGCGTAGAGAATAGCAGCGCCATCTGTATATGTTGACGAACTTTGTAATTAATTTTGAAACTTGGTTCGAATAAATTCCCTGGTTTCCTAAGCAGAACGCATCAAACTTTACATTTCCATCGCCTTCCGTTTTTCGTTAATTGATTTTTCAAATCGTCGCTCATTTTTGGGACTCCCGGTAATATACAGGGTGATTCAGAAAGGTAGGTGAAGAATGAAATAGCATATACAGTTTGTAGCGGGAAAGAATATTTTTCCTATAAACATGGGTCCGGAAATGCATCCTTACAGAGATAATGCAACTTGTACGAGGTAGGAATGGATGTGCGTTACCCGGACGGCAATGATAGGGTCCATGTAAATTAGGATCTAAAAATAAATGTAAACTGTTCGTGTTCGCTCCTTTAAAAGAGAGGAAACGAAACATGTAACTCCATTGTCGTACAATGGATCGCTTGACTAATGCGGAGCTGGCGGACGTGCATCTCGTCTACGGCGAGGCACAGGGTAATGCTACTGAAGCGGAAAGGATTTACCAACAGCGTTTTCACCCACATCGCCGGGCGTTTCAAACACTAGACCAACGGCTTCGAGACACAGGTTGCATCGAGGCTCAGGGTCGGCATTTTGAGCACCTACCTTAATGTCATTCCTACTTCGTACAAGTTGCATTATCTCTGTAAGGATGCATTTCCGGACCCTTTGTTCATCGCTACAAAGTGTACATGGAATTTCATTCTTGACCTACCTTTCTGAATCACCCTGTATAAGTCAAAGAATGTGATTTTGTTTCCATCGAGGCTTCCATATTATTGGTGGTGAAAGTTATTGGGTATGTATTTTCTAATTGTTGTAATATTGTTATTATTGAATTATTGGTGACGATTAAAATGTCGTCTACATATCTTAATCAATTTTGATATTTTGTTTGTATTGTGAATAATTTAAAAGTTGATGTTCCGTATAGTTGAAGTAAATATTGGCAATGATAAGTGGTGATGGTAACCTTCTGATTATGTATATATTTTGTTGTTAAATTTAAATTGATTACTATTAAAACTTTGTTTTGAGTGGCGCTAGTGTCGCGGGTCGCATTATGGCGGTCAAAGGAGGATAAAGCGAGACGGAGAGCGAGTAGGCAGCGCGTAGAGCCACAGAATAAGAAACACAGAAGTGACACTCCTAGGGTTTTCCATTGTAGTGGTAGTGAGCAGATGCTCATTTGCTGGTGGCGCCCTACAGCGGCTGTGATGTTACAATACGAGCAGACGCTCAGTTTTCCTATGTGTTTCTATGAGTTTGTCTCGTTTACCTGTCTTCTTTTTTATTTTGTGTCGATTTCTAATTTTTTTTTAATTAAGTAAAGCACACGTATGTTCTAAAATGAATAAAAGCAAACCACTTAGCATTGCAGAAGAGCTTTTTTTAATGGAAATTATATATTAAAAATATGAATTTACAAAAGCATGCAGATTCACAAAATTTCGCTTATAATCACTGTAGGATAAGATGAGTTATGTTAAATTCAATAATATAAATTCACCTCAACTTGAATTTAAAAATTAATAAAAAAAAAAACAAATTAAAATAGATTTTATTGAAAGTTGACCAGTAGCATTAAAATTATATTAAACTGAATTAACATGGGGGATTCCTAAACTTATTTTAAATACAATTCCAGCCCAATTCCAACAATTTAAATTCATTTTTAATGTAAGAAGCAAAACTATTTTAAGCCACAAAAGCTACTTTTAATTAATTTTCAATTAATTCTAAAATAAAATTTATTAATGAATTTAAATTGTAAATTGTTAGAAATGGGATGGAATTGTACCTAAATTAATTTTAGGTGTTCTATTTAATTGAGGGTAATAGAATTTTGTTTAATTTTCAATAAATGGTTTTTTTAGTTAGGGTGAATTTTAATTATCGAATTTAACATAGTTTTCCTTTAACAACGCCAGTATTTTTTTATGTATGGGGCCTTACGCTCCACAGAAGAGTTGAAATTTGAAATTTTTCTGTTCCCTAAAAACTAAATGTAAAAACTTTTTATACTCTGAATATTCAAATATGAAACTGTACATATAGATTTCAGATATGGGTCACTTTCAAATGTTTCCCACTCTTTTTTTTTTTCAGAGATAAGAAAGATTCAGATTTTATTTTCAATAAAGGGTATACTCTCTTCCTGAAAAACAAGTCAACGATATAATCTTTAACTCTTGTATCTGTGCAGCTGCTAGGGAAAGAAATTTTCTGCTCATTGAAAAGCCTGATCAGTTCAGCTTTCACGCCCCTTTTTTGCATATTATTTTGTCGAACGTGCTCATAAAAAAAATCTTCACAACTTTGAATAAGGATGAGGAATTCGTTTGATGGCGCATGTAATTTAGCAGTGCTTTCGTTGTCTGTGGCTGCACAAAAATGCCCTTTTGATTTGGGGCCCATTTTTTACATGGAAGAAAAAATTCATTCATCAAAGAAAACAAAATCCGAGGCTAATCTCAGTGCGAGATTTTGATATAAAACATTCTCAAACATCATTCCACAAATTAGAAAAAACACAGCACAAACGAATTGCGAATGAACGAAGCCAACTCTTTAATTTTCACATCAAAAGATCTTTTGGTCTTTGCATTGTAACTTCGAACGCATTATAATACAAAGCTTTGCAATAAATACGGTAGTAGAGAGTAAAGGCTGACTAATTTCGCTTTTATTGCTAGCTTTATCAAAGTGGCAAGAATGGGAAAAATAAAACTTCTGTTCAAAAATTTTATACAAATTCTTAGTTTTCATCTTTTTACTTTGATAAAACTGGGAATAAAAGTGAATCTATAATGTATCAGTCAACTTATAGTCAACTTTTTTTCGCTACAATGTAATGCAAAATATAATGTAAGTATATTTATTATTGATGTGTTAGCTTAAAAATTTCTCATCAGTCAGTAAAATCACAATAAGAAATTTCAATTTACGGTCAATGAACACTGTAACTACTGTATTAGTAAGTTTTAATGACGTTTTTTTTAATAAAAATACATAGCCTTGCTTAAAAATAATACTTTTTATTAAAAACCGCTGCTTAATAATATATTTATTATTATTATTCACTTTGAATTCTCGAAATATTTTTAACGCTGCATGTTTTCCATTGGCATTGTGAAAGATCGTCTGCTCAGTCACATCACAGCCACCAGGGCGGCTCTATAAAAAATCACTACCATGGAATTCCTTGAGTGTCACTTCTGTGTTTCTTCTGTGTTTATTCTGTGGTAGAGCTGCGTCGTTTGTTGAATCAACAAATATTTCAACCCATGGAATTTACATTTAGAGAAATTATTCTGGAATATAATCAATTTTTGCAATCCAATAGCTGTCTACGCAGACATTTTGCTCATAAAAGTTCAACAGTTTTCACCTGTTTTTACAAAATCATATTTAAAAAAAAAACAGGGAATAGGATCGATAATTGTGTCAATAATCTAAATATATATAATAACATGTCCTGACTGATTCATCATCGGCGAACTGAAACCGCTGAAGCTATTAATAAGAAATTTAGCCTGTAGTTTTATTTTATAACGTTGAGAGACTCACTAAGAAAGGATTTTACGAAATTCCCAATAGCAGTATGATTAGAGATCGCTGAACGATAAAAGCAAACATAGTACTGGAGGGCTCTGGTGAAAAATAATATCCACTCCGAAAAAATAAAATATTATGATTAAATATTTTCACTCGGGTTCTGCTAGTATTTTATAAAGATAGATTTATTTTGCAGCCGGTGGTGAGGGAAAATTACGTGAACAACAGGGGAATGTCAGGGAATTTACAAAATCGTTTTGCTAGACACTCTGACAGTATGTAATAATAATGCTGAAAATCTTTGTTAATAATATTACTAACGCAGTATTTAATAGTAATACCGACAATTGTGTATAATTTGTTTCTACTCGGTACGCTCTTTCTATGTTATTTCTATGCTATCGGGTGTCGCGATCCTCCTTGGGAATTACTTTTTTCTCTCACTAGGGCGGCGACACTTCTATCCGTGATCGACATATTGTATGATTTTTAATATTATATGGTAGGTGGGATTTGTTTTTTTTTTAACACAGAGTTGTTGTTTCCTTTGATATTTAATGTTGGTATAATTGGAATATTGTCATACATGACAATTAATGATATATGTATTGTCAACACCTCCTAGAAAGAAAGCCAAACAACTGAAACGTCATACATTGTTACATCATCATATTTCGACCATTGTTAAACGCATTTCTACCAATGATAAGCTTTAAATTTGGTCGACTTATGATGATGTAACAATGTATAACTTTTCAGTTGTGGCTTTCTTTCTAGGAGGTGTTGGTATTGTACAAATATAGTCATTATTATCAAGTTTGATTGTTCAAAATTGTTTATTGAAGTTAAATTTTTCGGGTGTAACTTCTTATTATTATTTATTAATTAAAATAATTTTTGAGATAATTGTGCAGAAATTATTTTATGTAATTAATTATCTACAGGTGCAGAAATAATTATATCAATTAAATTACGTAATGTTTGCATAAATTTGTATACATTTTAAATGTTGTGTAGAATATACACTACTGTTTATAAAAATCGCAACACCCTGATGGAATAGCCCAATCTGCATTAAATTTGGAGCATTTGCATATCATGGGTCAGAAAAGAAACCATTAGATTTTCAGGTCAATACAATGCGTTTTATTGTCACATTAGTATCGGGTGAAACCACCGTGGGATGCAATTACTGCCTCTAAACTTCGTGGCATTGAGTCAAACAAGCTCTGAATGTCCTGCCATGCTCTGTCTACACGGGTATACAGTTCATCCACAGTTGCTGCTGCAGGAGTCTGACGAGCCAATCGATGAGCAACCCTGTCCCACACATGTTCGATTGGGGACATGTCTGGTGAACGAGCAGGCCAGGGGAACAAGGGCGTCTGATGTGCTTGGAAAAAGGCGAGGACATTTCTGGCCACATGCGGTCGGGCATTGTCCTGTTGGAATACAGCGCCTGGAAGGTTCTGCAGGAAGGGGATGACCTCGGGTTGCACAACTTCCCTGATGTACCGGTCACTGTTCAGATTGCCATGGATTCTGATCAGACGGGAACGGCCATGGTAACTGATTGCACCCCACACCATCACCCCTGGCGTTTGTCCTGAATGACGCTGCAGGATGCATTCTGGAAGGTCGCGCTCGCCACGATGTCTTCTGACTCGTATCCTGCCGTCACGGTGCTGCAAGTTAAACCTTGACTCATCCGAAAACACAACTTGTTGCCATTCAGCTTGCCACTGTTGGTGTTGATGGGCCCATTGCAACCTGAGGCGCCGGTGGTTTTGAGTCAAAGGAATCCGCAACAATGGTACTCGTGCCATCAATCCTCTGGAAATCAAACGGCGTCGTACAGTGCTAGCAGACATTGTCCTGCCTACTGTAGCACCCCACTGTTGTGTTAACACTGTGGAAGTGGCTGTACGATCTGCTACACACATGCGATAGAGGTGTCTGTCATCTCGCGGTGTCGTCGTGCTGGGTCTTCCTGAGCCTGGTCTTCGGTGTGCCCTGTTCTCTTCGCTCCACTGCCTCCATGCACGCATAATTGTCGTTGCATTACGTCCTACACGAGCAGCAATGTCACGATACGACCATCCCGCTTCACGCAGACCAATTATGCGTCCTCTTTCAAAGTCTGTCAGCTGTTGATATGGTACCCTTCGTCGTCGTCGAGGCATGGTGTTCTTTCAAGCAATTACTCTGAAAATCTAATCATTTATACTCTGACCCATTGTATGCAAATATTGCAAATTGCATATGGATTAGACCATTCCATCAGGGTGTTGCGATTTTTATAAACAGTAGTGTATCTTTTGATTGAATAAAATTTTGGCTACAATTGGAGTCTTTAATTGTATGCTTTGTTTAATATTTAGCAAATTACAAAAGAGAAATCGTAAGAGTAACGAATATAAACATTAAAATAATTAAAATTAATAAAAATCAATAAAAAAGGAAAAAAAAAGGGGGGGACCCGGAATACACTAATGACGTCTTTCAGTAGTGAACCGAGGCCAACGAGAGACAGACCAGGGCACTCAAAAGTCACATGATCATCGGGGTCCGGGTAAACATCCATCCTTCCTTCGTTTTTTTTTGTAAACATTGTCTGAATTTGTTGTTTTTTTGTCTTTTTTTTTGTTTGTTTTGCGTTTTTGATTTGTGCTAGCGTTTTTTTATTTTTTTATTTTTGATGAAAAAAGGCTTTTTGCTTTTTTAAAGAAAACTGAAAGAATTTTAATTGTCTTCTGCGACTCCGAATGACGGCGCTTCTGGCAGTACTTCCGGATATGGCATCGTTGTCATCCTGCCATAACCAGGAAATGCTTCTTTTATGTGTTTTAATAAGAGGAAAAATTTTTCACCCGGTTGCAGTGATGGGAATTTGAAGATTTTGCGGTACATGAAGCAATAAAGATACGACGTTGTTAAGTCTTCTGTCATGTGTTTGGGCAAGTTTTTATTGTTTTTTAGATAGCCCCACATTCTCTCTACGTTTTGCGTGTGGTAGCCAGTGACGGGGTTAATGAAGTGTTCGGAATGAAGTTTCATGCTGCAAATAGACGTGTTCTAAATTGTCAATGTGCAGGTAGCCCCTCCATTCGTCTGTGACTACTTTTGATCCAAGGTTTACAAAATTTTTCATGACCCAATTGAGTGTCTCCTCGTTCCTTCTTTGAACTGGAACTACAAAACAAGTGCCATCCTCTGGGCAGACACCACCAACAATCCAACGGGTGAATTTCATTTTTCTGCCCTTTTCATTTTTTCTCTTAATGATGACCGTCTCATCCACCTGGACTACTTTTCCAGGGCCTCCAATTTTCCCTTCAGTGTATTTAAATACCGCAGAGCACATTATCTCTCTGACAAAATTATCCCAGTTGACAGCTGAAGAGGGTGAAATACCAGATAGGGCGGCCGCTGAAGATTGGCTGCATTCTGCACCAAATCTAAGCCATACATAGTCCAAAATTTGTTTCCAAGTTAAATTTGCATTCCGTCCACGAAACGTGTTTTCTGATGCGGTGTGGCATTTGTGGCATTCCTTGCATCTGTAGTTTACTATATTGCTGGGTGGGCGCCAGTTTAACACCATTTCGCCGCAACAATATAGCAACATGCTGTCTGGGGAACTAATACAAACCATATTGCTAATTTCCAGTCATCAGGTACGTTGTAATTTAAGTTTGTATTTCTTATCAAATTGTGATATTCATAGTCAGTTATTTCTTTCCAATTTAACTCAGCTGGGGTAGACATATTTGCGGAAACAAATGTTTTTCTTTGCTGTTGGGTGGAAATCAGAGTTAAGAAGACTGAATTGCAGTCAAGTTTAGAAGGTTTTATTTGGTGTTTCATTTGAAAATAGCGCCCTGGTGCCATCAGAAGTTTTTTTATGCAAATTTAATGCTTTTTGAGATGTTTTGCGTTTTGCGAAAAATTTTGCGTTTTTGTGCGGTTTCTTAAGATTGGTCTTGCGATTTGTGCGGATAGTTAAAATTAACCGTCTGATCTCCCGCGAGCTGGCCGGCCGTGCACAGCTCTGACTCCTGCAATGTCGGAACATGCGAACACTCTCATTCGAGCAGATCGACGGATTTTCATCTGTTTGGCCCAATGAAGAACACAATCCGTGGGACGCACTACGCGGATGATGAAGCAGTTATTGATGCAGCACGACGTTAGCTCCGACATCAACCAGTGGAATGGTACCGTGCAGGTATAGAGGCCCTCACTTCAAGGTGGCGTAAAGCCGTATCATTGAATGGAGATTACGTTCAAAAATAGTGTTGTGTAGCTAAAAGATTGAGGAATAACATGGTGTATTTGAATGCTGAATTAAACAACCCCCTGTTTCAGAAAAAAATGTGTTGCATTACTTATTGAACTCCCTTCGTAGTTTCGGCCTTGGAAGCTTCATTGTGACGCAATTTGTTAGCAGCCGCTTAGAGTAACTGGCGTCCCAGCTACCAGAAGCCCTCATTGGCGCTGGGTACCGGATTTCGTAGCATGGAATACGTGCTATTCTCATACAAATAAACAGAGATAAGTAAAAAAATAAAAAAAAAGCCTCATAATCATAGGCTACAGCCACAACGCATTTCAAGCATTATTTTTTACAGGGTGATCCCAAATCATTTTTTTTTTGTTCAATTTGTTGCTGGTCCCCTATTTGCCCTCGGGACAAACCTTCGCTGAAATATATGAAGTGTAACATTCTCTTCACACGCCTGAAGTATCAGGATAATTCGTCAAGTTTTTTTCTAGATACGAGGGGTAGTCATAAAGTTTTAACTATCACCTCGAAAAAATAAAGCTACATAATTAATTTTTTGTTTGTACATGTCTGCAGTTCTGGTCTACATTGAAATTCCCGCGCCACAGTATCGTAGCACGCCCTAGAGGGACCAAAACAAAATGACGCAGCCCATTGATAAAGTGGAGTATCGTGTGGTGACTCGTTTTCTGCAATTGAAGGGGAACAATGCTGCAACAATCCATGCTGAATTGGTGGAAGTGTACGGCAACAATGCATCATCATATGATACAGTGGTTAGGTGGTGCAGATGGTTCAAGTGTGGACAAACAAGTCTGAATGACGAAGAACAAAGTGTCAGACCATCTCTCCATGAAGAACTGGGAATCGCAAGAGAAGTGAAGGTCCTGGTGCTCGAGGACCGACGTGTCACACTCGAGACGATAGTGAAGTGAAAATCATGGATCAGTTTTCAGTCATGGGCTGATGTCCAAGAGGTTCTTGTGCTCCACGATAGCACCCCAGCTCATTTTGCACAGGACATACTCTACATGCTGCTTCTTTGAGCTATCAAATTTTGCCTCAGTTTCCGTATTCTCCTGACATGGCTCCCAGTGACTTCTTCCTCTTTCCTTGGATGAAGAAACCATTGCGTGGCAGGCATTTCCAGGATGGCGAAGAGGTGATTTTCGAGGTAGAACGTTTCCTGAACAGTCAAATTGCAGTCTTCTACAATCAAGGTCACCGTCAAGTCATCCAACGTTGGGAAAAAATGTGTCGCTTTGAAAGGTGAATATGTAGAGAAGGCCACCATCACTAAGTTACATGGTCGCAGCTTGATTTTTTCAAAGTGATAATTAAAACTGTATGGCCACCCCTCGTATTCGACAAAACGTCTAAAATCGAAAGTGTCCGCTTTCAATTGAACAGTCAGTGTACATCAGCACCATTGCATGAAACCGCTGACCCAGGCTTAAGGTACATTCCCATAGCTTGCTTGAGCTTTAAAGCAAATTCTACCTGGGAGAAAAAAGCAGCTTGCAGTTTGCTTGCTTTAAAGCAAAAACTAGCTTTGAAGGTATCCTATATAGCTAAAGTGTCTCGCGAGAAATCGCAGCCGAGGATTCAAAAACACATGGCGCCACTCAGTGCACGGAAACGTTTGTTACAGAGAAGAAGTTTAATTATAATAAGCTATTGATAATTAATCGTAAAAGTATTTTGTAAAATGGAAAACATTTCCACTTTAGCAATACGTGATATTTATTTTTATTTTCGCTGAGGCTACAATAAATGGAATAAATAAAATAAAACAAAACCAATTAAATTTAAATAAACAGAACTCTTAATTAATTAAATAAACTTAAGTAATAAATAAAGTAAAATAATACACAAATTAATAAAATAAAAATGAGCAAAATAACAATTAAATATATATAATAAATTCAGTAAAGAATATAAATTCATTAATGAATAAAATGAAAATAAATATAAAATAACAAATTAAAAGCTATATAAAATTAGCTCAAGCAAATTTAATAAAACAAATAAACAAATAAATAATAAATATAATTAAATAAATTAATAAAATATTAAATAAATAAAATAATAGAAATAAATAATTAATAAAAAAAATTTAAACCATAATATAGCACTCAAAAAGAAATAATAATAAACTGAAGATGATATTAACACGGTTTTCGAAGGGGTAGATCGACGCAAACTAACTTATCTATCCTTATGCAAGAGCTTGTACACAATTTTGATAGAAGAAAGCAAACTGATGTGATTTATTTAGATTTTACTAAGGCATTTGACAGAGTTAATGCTCTGCTTCTTTTACAAAAAATAAATGTCATGGGATGCTCTGCCAATATACTTAATTGGTTTGCCTCGCTTTTGCTAAGAAGATCATTTTTTATAGATAATTTTGTCTGCAAGTCCAGAGTCTGGTATATTCGGAGTGGTGTTCCTCAAGGTTCTCCCTTGGGTCCGGTCCTTTTTAATTTACTCATTGCGGATCTAATTCCATTTGAATCCCCTAGCCTCCCATCGAAAATCTCTGTTCTAATGTATACAGACGACATAAAGATCTTTTCTACTGTTGATTGTTGTTCTGATGCAAAACTGCTGCAACATGCGCTACATAACAATTTTCAGTGGTCACTTCAAAATGGGTTAGACTTAAATCCTAAAAAATCATTCTTTGTCTTGTAATGATTAGAAAAACTGTAAATTTGGTTGGTAGCTACGTTTTGGGCAATGTTCCGCTAGAGAGAAAATATTGTGCGAATGATCTTGGTATCACCTTTCAATATAATCTGTCTTTTAAGGAGTACTTAGGAGATTAATTTCACAGACCTGTGCAAGGATAAGAATAATTAAGAGATGCAGTAAATTCTTTAAAGAATTAGATATTTTTATACAAGTCCACCATTGTTCCAAAAATAACCTACTGCGCTCTTATTTGGTTCTCCGGAGCTTCCCAAGACTTTTTGTTTTTACAGTCCAAAATTTTTAGATTTTATAAGTTTCTTCTACTTAATTTTAATTGTAGTCGGTTTTCCAAAGTAAGTTTGGAAAATTGTTTTAATTTATCATTGATATTGGAAACATGCCTAATGAATATGTTTAAAAAGATTCTGCACGGGCAGGTGTTTGCACCTAGAATTCTTGAAAGGATCTTTATCCGGGTATCCTGTTCAAATAGAAATAATAAAACTATTTTTACAACCGATAGATGGTATACTCACGATCCTGCTTGCAAACTAACAAATTGTTATACCCAATATATAAGTAGTGCTGATTTAGGCATGTTTAATGATAGGTGTAAACCTCTTTTTTGATTTTAATTTTTCTTTTAATGAATAAATTGAGCTGAGCTCTTCTCTTTTTGTTTTCTTTTCACCCGTTTATTTTCCTTTATATGTATTCTCATTAACCCCGTTTTGGGCTAGTGCCTGTTGGGGGACAACATGGGATTAGGCTTCAGTTTATCTGATGGTTTCTTTTCCCGCCTTGTTGTTACATTATTATTATTAAAAACATTCATCTAACAAATTATGACTACAAAGGAGAAAAGGGAAACAAATACAATTCGCGGAATTCTTCCTTCACTTTTCTCCTTTGTATTCATACACTCCTCACGACCCCATGCACGCACCCACTGCAGTCTTGAGAGAAAGGCATCTACTGCGCATGTACCTAGGTCATTTCAAAGTTGCTTGTAGCTTTAATATCAAACTGACCTAGACATCCGCTTGAAGCGAAAAGCAGCTTTAAAATCAAAGCGCTTCACGCAACTAGCGTAAATCAGCTTCGTGGTTAGGATAGCTTTAGCTTCAAAAATCAAATGCAAAAAGCGAGCTATGGGAAGGCACCTTTAATGTCACTACTGCGCAGTTCGTGTTTTGAGAATTTAAAAGACGAGATTTCTTCAACGGGATTTGGAATTAAGAAAGTTCTACAGTTCTCGTTCACAAAAGAACTGCATTTACACAATGGTGAGCACTCCTTCAATTATCTTGGCCGCATTCCTCTTTATTTAACTCGGCAACTTTGTCTAACGAAGCTTTCCGAGACGTGATTCCAGACGACTCTTCTCCATCTTTCCTACTCAACTTTTTCGGACTTTCTGACGTTCTCTCGTCCTCCACTTCTTGTCGCCCCGACCGTGACCACCGAGAGAGAAGGCCTCTGCGATGAAACGTAATACATTGTTACATCATCATAGATAGTGCATTGTTATTCGTATTTCAACCAATAATAAGCCCTGAATTAGCACTATCTATGATGATGTAACAATGTATTAAATTTCAATGCGGAGGCCTTCTCTCTCGGTGGTCACGCCCCGACTCCTTCCGAGCTAAAGCTTCGTTTTCCTCGATGCGACTATCGCGATGATCGTTCAACGATTATCTTTGAGCACTGTTTCTTCGTATTTTCTATGGAGCTAGGCAGTCGCTCGAAGCAAAACAGTTCCATAGGAAATACAAAGAAATAGTCGCATCGAGGAAAACGAAGCTTAAACCATCTTTCATCTGCGGATCTGACAATATCGAGAGCGGGTAGCTTCGTGGCTGTCTCCCTGCACGCCATCCTTTCTTGCCAAGCTCTTCAGGAGCTTTCTCATCCGACGTCACGGCCGTTCTCCTTGAGTAAAACCATCTTGTTTCATACATCTTCTGAACTGACCGTGACACTAAGCACTGCTACAGCTATAGCATGTGCTCCTCGGCGCCTGATTATAACCTGAGACGTCTGCTTAGGCAATTCTATCTGCCTCAGCTCCAACAGCTGAAGAAGAGCGTACAGATCGCCCCGAAAACAGCCCAGCGTGATGTCTCCACAGCCTCCGCGAAATCACTATATGTCATCGCAAATGACTTGAACATTTGATGGCCATTGTATGCAGAAGGCAAAGAGACACTTGCCTCATCCATCCACTATCAAGTCAAGCGGAAACAGGCAGCGGCGTAATTAGCGGTTAGGTCGCCCCAGCTGTCCTGCCCCCCCCCCCCCCCCGCTCGAGTAATAAAATAATACATATCAAACTGTGAAAGGGACAGTTCTCCTCTCCGGATAGAAAATTTTTTTGTCACTGCAGTAGGCTAAAAATTCCGCTTCCTCCCCCTTCTTGACTACTACACACAAAGGCTCTTCCTCTCTATACTGGACATGCAGCAGCAGTCATTGTTTCCCGTGGTGACAACACGAGATTTCTATACGAACCGAAAACGAACAGGACTGCAATTGTAATCATCTCACCTTTGTGTCGTAAAGTATCTCTAGAATGAATATGGCTTTGATAGCTCTTTTCCTTCCTGATCTTTCAATTTTAATTGTCAAATTAAAATCGTTTCAGCACATTTCATAATGAAAAATAAAAAAAAAAAAATTAATTTTACTTATCTGATCATCAAGAAGAGTTTAATAGAGAAAAACTGATTGCGCTTTAATTAAACTAGATTATGTCATTGGAGAAAAAAACTTTAATAGCAACTTATACAGAATCTTTTTATAATGTGGACAAATTACGTGAATTGTGTTATAAAATGGACAATGTTTCAAATTTTGAAAAATGAAGTTTCTCTAAATTCACATCAGTTTCCATAGAATCGTTAAGAGTCATCATTTCAACTACGTCGCCGTTTTCATTTTCATCATCAAAGAAGTAGATTTTTTTGGTATATTTTTCATAGAAAAGAATGCCGCCATTTAAATGAGCATAACATTTTAAGTCAAATGAACCGTTTTTCAAAATCTGACTGAGATGTAATTGTTTAACATCCCATTCTGAAACATCTGCATTAGATACCGCATAGAGGCAGCATTCATCATGCATGGAAAACCTGAATACATAGAGTTTGTTTCTATGCCAAAGGAGTCTGGTTTGCACACTGTAACTTGTTGTTATTGACATTTGTTGTTGTTGTTGTTGCACAGTATAATTTGGGTTTATTAGAATCACTTTATTGCCATTGGTTCCAAAACATGATTGTTGGGCGGGCATTGAAACATGAACTGTTAATGAGTCTTGAGCGAGCATAGGAACTCTACAATGCTTCTTGAGCTTATCGTCTACAAGTTGATACAAAAGATATCGTTTGGTGGGGGGCTCCGCAACCAAAAGACAGAGAGTCGAATTTAAATTCACACAGTCAGTAACTTTTCCAATCAAATATTTATTTATTTTCCACGATTGAAGGCTAGAAACGAAACACTGAATGAGAGTTTCATTGCCTCCACCCTCAATAACATAAATATCTCCATTCACTACGCAGATATGTGGAGAGCGTATTGCATTGGGTAGCGACGGTTTGAGGGTTACTCTTTTCTCTTGCAAATCGTACAGAAGAAAAGACTGACTCGTACAGCAATCGTATTGATTTCTTGGAACTGCTCCAATGATGTAGAGAGAAGAATTTATTACAATGGGAATGAACACATCTCCACCTAATATGAGCGGCAAATCGGTGATGAGCATGGTATTGTTAATGTCGCAAGTATCAACAATTTTAATCGAACCCTTTTTATTGATTAGGCAATCATTAAGATTTTGTTTATAGCAACTCATGAATAGGTATCGAAACGACAAATTAGTGATTTCTTTACCAGAGGAAAATTTTATAGGCATTTTGAGTTGCATAGAAAGGTTTTGCGTTTCAATCTTTTCTGCAAGGTTTGGCAAAATTTGAGAGTTTAGAAACTTCTTTAAAAACTTTTGTGTGGAAATGACCGCGTCAGTTTGTATTAAGTGGCTCAGGTATTTTCTCGAAATGTTTTTAAAATTTAAACCAAGAAGAAGATCATGAAAACTTCCAGCGGATATATTTTGGTACTGACTCCATCCTACAATTCCGTATAAAACAATATCAGGGATTGGGATGAATTGTTTCTGTATTTCTTCCACCAAACGATTCATCAATGGTGAAGTTAAAAGTTCAACATGGTCATCCCTTTGAAATAGTGCTGGTAAATTCTTCAGCGTGAAAAATATGACATCAGAAATATCATCTTCACTCCCATAAATTTCAACAATATGCCAAATGTCAAGGTAATTTTCAATGTCGAGTGATTTTTTAATTAACTTCAAAGAGAAATCAGTTAAGCCTTTCAATTGAAACAAATGTGATGCCCGATGAATTGCTTTAATGGACTCCAAATCTTCGTTAACGATGCCTTCAGTTGAATCCAAATAAATGTAATCGAGAATTTTATTCATTGATTCGACGCTTATTCCGTTTTCACTTTGGCTATAGTCCACCCGTTGCGTTATGGCTTCTTTAAATTCATTCGAGAACATACTTTCGAAATAGGCTGACTTACAGGAAAGGATGAGCTGGTGAGCTTGCACTTCTCCGCCGACACAAACGAGGACAACATCAGTCTTTTTGTTAGTCAATCTCATTCCATTTAGTGCCTTATTTAAAGGAAGTTGTGCCACTTCCATTGCCAGAGAGTTTCTAAGGGGAATAAATAAATAAAAGTATAATTTTATTATTTCGAAATGAAAAATTATAAAGTTTTAATAACAAAGCATATAAATTGTAGATAATAATTATTCGGAAAAGTATTTGTTATCCAAATTCACATATATGTAGGGTTTGAATAAATATCTCGACTGTCCATATTTTATTCCGTTTATCTTCGATTATTAGGATAAAAATGGAGACGATGCGATGAAAATAGAATGAATTTCATTTAATATGGCTTTTGAAGTACTGATGTTGATGTAAGAGGATTTAGAACATTAAGTTTAAAATATACAATGATCCGTCGTAAAATCCTTATGGTCACTCAGGGTTGCCAAGTCAATGAATTTTTCACCAAATTTAGTGACACAATTTATTTTTAGTGATAAAAAAGTGACAAAAAATTTTTAGTGATAAGGGAAAACGTTTAGGGAATTTTTGGTGAAATTGCCAAAACAGAGGGAAGAAGCATATTTTGCGATTTTGTAGGACTTGGAACAAAATCCATACACATGATACGTCATTATGAGTCACCAATAGTACAATACTTGCATATTACAAAGCACTTAAGCCAATGGGCTCTTTAAGCCAAATTCATATTGCATTGATTGGTTAGTGATGTTGGATAATAGCGTATATAAATCCGGAATTCTCTGATGAATTTTCTTGAAGGGTTTCTTCAAACCGTGCAATATCTTCACGATTGATGACCTTTCTTCTGACCATAAGCCTGTGGCGTTGAACTTTGTCAATGTCGACATAAATTTCAGAGAAGAACTCGTACACCTTCAAGACTGGAAGCTCTACAAAGATATTCTTAAGGACTATAGCTGCCTTCCCGACGTTGCGTACTGTACGGAGAACATCGACCAACGTGTTGAAGACATCACTAGACGTATTAACAGTGCCATAGAAGCTAGTAACTATCCATCAGAGAATAAACCTTCTTATCGAATCCAACTCACTCCTGGAATTCAACGCCTAATTGCTGAAAGAAACAGGACACAGACTATGGCAATGCTGTCGTGAACCATGGCTCAAAACCAAGCACAACAGGCTAGTGCGAAGAGTCCAAGAAGAGATAAAAGAGCTTCGCGACGCTTGATGGAATGACAAACTCAAAAGCTTGTCGGCTCGCGACAATTCCGTTTGGAGTATAGTCAGAGCTTTACAGAAGAAGACTGACACGCTCCCTCCACTCCGTACGCCACAAGGTGACTATGTGCAAACTGATCAGGACAAGGTCCAAGACCTATTAGTCTGCTCCCCTCGATGTCTAAAGTTTGGGAGAAAACGATCCTCGTCAGATTCCAATACCACTGTCTCGCCAATGATCTACTTCGGGATGATCAGTTTGGCTTTCGTGCCGCCCACTCTTGTCAGACGCAGATATGGAGGCTCGTAGAAGACCTAAGCACCCCCCTGAACTTTTCCAGGTATTGCGGAGTGGTATTTCTCGATGTCAGTCAAGCTTTTGGCCTTGTCTGCGAGATGATTAGAGACGGGTTTCTTCCCGATTTGATTTTGATGGTGAAATCCTTTCTCACCGACAGCTCCTACCAAGCTGGTGAAAATCTATCCACGCCCCGTGTTGTAAAGGCCGGTGTCCCTCAAGGTTCTGTCCTCGGGCCCGTGCTATTTAATTATTTTGTGCATGATTTCCCGAAACCCAAAAATTGTAATCTATATTTCTATGCTGACGATACTGCCATTATGACATGGGCACGCAAGCCAGCTCACGTTATCACTCGCCTGCAGCACGCCTTGAAGATGTTCGAAGGCTGGTTTAACTGCTGGAAGCTGAACCTTAACGTCGGAAAGTGCAAGGCTATATACTTCAATTGAAACTTCAAGCATCCCCCAGATCTTGTTGTATTCAGGACTGGGTAGGCAACTACAAAAAGATATTTAATATCTTGGCGTTATCATCGACTCAAGACTCTCATGGAATCGTCACGTGACCTACGCTCTGAACGAAGCGAAGAGGGCTAAGTGCAGTCTCATAGCTCTCCCTCATAGGGTCGTAACAGCACCCTCAGCATCGACAACAAGTTACTTCTGTACAAGTCGATTATTCGGACCATACTCCTCTATTGTATGGGGCCATTCATAAATTACGTCACACGTTAAGGGGGAGGGAGGGGGTCAACAAAGTGTGACATCGTATGACAAGGGGGGAGGGGCGAGTCATAAGCTTCGTGACATCACATATATAGATCCGTAGCCTACGAAAAAGACAGGCCGGGGCATTAAAAAGTCACATGACCAAAATAAATCTGTCTTTGTATAGATCTGTAGCCAACGAGAAAGACAGGTCCTGGCGCAGAAAAGTCACCTGATCATAGTAGTCCGGCCAACAATTCAATCTTCATTGTTTCCAACAACGAAAAAATACTGATTGTTAAAATTCAAGATGGAACAATGAAGGTTGCATTGTTACTCTGACTTTTCCGCGCCGAGGCCTGTCTTTCTCGTTGGCTACGTATAAATCTCAAAGTCAACTAGAAAGACAGGCCCTGAAAAGTCACCTGACCATCTTAGCCCGAGCAACAATGCAACCTTCATTGTTTCCAACAAACGATAAAATACTGATTATTAAAATTCAAGATGGAATTTTGAGTTTCAGGACCTGTCTCTCTCGTATGCCTTGTATAAATCTAAAGTATTAAAGCTCTAAACTGCAACTCTAACGAAAAACTTTAAAATATTACCAACTCTATCAGTATAATAATATTGCCCCAGTGTCGAGGCATACTTATTTAAACGATTGTGTGGCATCTGTGGTCTATATTTTTCATCATACAAAGCCATTAACCAACACAAGCTATCACATAAGAGCCAACAAGACATTTTGCCCATCACGAAGATTCGTCCTCAAAGAACTGCAGCTAGACGTGCTAGGGAAGTTCTTTGTTTGATAAACGATGACGATGCTATATGGTTCGATGAAGAAGATGTTGAAAAAATGAAGATGTCCTAACATTATCCAAATCGAAAGCGAAGTGACTGCTATGCCAGTCAAAATTAATACAGTAGTCGCCGCTTATTGTAATCAATCGGTTATTGTCATCATTTTTGCCAGGAACGGAACGGTTATATACAAGTACATATAATCAGCCGCTTATTGTAATCAAAACTTCGGTCAATGCCATCAAATTTTTCCCATAGTGAGGCTTCTGCGCATGGGCAATGACCTACTACAATAGAATTGTAGAAATGACGCGAGTTGTTAAATTCAACAGTTCTTCAGCGCTGCAGCATCAAAGATGACGTCATGCTGCACCACAGTGCGGTATTAAAACCACGGTGTTGTTTGCTCTGCTGCAAACAAGTCGTTTCAGGGATCTATCTGAGGCCAATTTGGTACCGTTTAAGGGTACCTTTACAAAATTCCTATACAAAAGTGGAAACCGTATCTTCACAAAATTTTAACTCGTGTTTATCAACGTATTACCTTCAAAAATGGGCGATTATCAATGTAAATAATGTCAATTCAAATATATATGTTCAATTCAAAGTTTTTTTAAATTAAACCCAGTGTTTTATATTTTTTTGTTAAAAATTTTCACAAAAATCTAGGTACTTTCACAAAAGTGGGTATGGATTTTGAAATTGTAGATAGACCCCTGCGTTTGTGCAAGCTGTCTGCCACAATCGCCTCGTTCACATAGGATCCTACGTCATGTCACCGTTTTTTTTAACCAACGCGTTTTCTCATTATTAAAACGTCTCCATAAGAATTCTTTTCAAAATGTTTAATACACCTTTTACTACCTTCTTAGCCGTATCAGTGTCTAATTTTAACTTACACAAAATCGTCTTCATTCATGAATGCCACCATTAGCATGAAAACTCATGCAATAGAACAAGCAACGAAACGAATAAACTTCGCTTCCAAGTTCACTGAGGAGCAGGTCTGTGAATTTGTCAAATCCACAGAGCCTGAAATCGCTGAGCAGGACGAACTGGAAGAGAATTGGGAAGAATATTCTAATCCACCAGCATGTACTGCTGTGCAACATCGAAATAAAGCATTATTTATACTGTACGTAATAAAAAGCCTCATTTTGTTTTTAATCTTCGGCTATTGTAATCAAATAAACTTTGGACCAAAGTGATTACAATAAGCGGCGACTAGTGTACAAAGGGTTCAAAGTCCATGGACACAAGATGATTAAATTTTGATCGTTCATTTAATTTGTTATGTTTTGTAAAATATTTGATTTACTGTTGATCTTATGAAAAAAGATTTTAAATAGAAATATATAAATAATTTTGGAAGTGCTGTTTTAATTTAATAATTTCTAAATTTAAAATTGCAAAATATGTGACGTCACACAAGGGGAGGGGGTCCAAGTTAAGTCGAAGGTCGAATCCTTACAGACGCCATCAACAAGATAAGTGATTTTAGAGAAGCCTTTGAGAAATGTTCCGGGACTCCAAAGGCGGGAAACTCCATGGAAGAAAATAAGGCAAGAAAAAATTTTCAAACCTATCTCCCTTGCTAACAAAGTGCATGGACTGGAAACCATGGAAATAAGCGATGATCGCGACTATGCGACAAACGGTGGCAACAAAAGAAGCCATTCCGACGAAATTGATGGAGAAGTGGAAGACAGTGCCTGGACTGTTGTTCGTAGCAAAAAACCCATAAGGGGGACGAAGACGGAAAATTTCCAGGTTAAGGTAAGTGAAAAGAGAGCTATTATTGTTAGACTTTCACGGGAAGCCAATTAAGGAAGTTCTAGATGAGATAAAAAAAATCGCGTAGTCTAACTTTAGATAAGATTACTGCGCACACCGGACGCTCAGACACGATCAAGGTTAAATGCCACGACGAGGAAACACATAAAATCCTCGTGTCAGGAATCAAAAAGAATGATGTGCTTAAAATCCAGCATCATCAACTCAAGTCTGAGAAACTGTTAACCTACGCCATGGAAGATTTTTGTGAAGACCTTAGAAACGCTAACTACTTCCCCGATAAGGCAGTTAGACTTTAAAAAGCAAATGGTGCTATTTAGATGCCAATGGTCCTAGTCTTCCTCCAAAACACTGAGCACAGTAAATCTTTCCTAAATTTAAAGCGCATTGGTTCACTTGCCGTAACAGCTGAATTGTTTAGGGACAACAAGAAGCCCTTACAATGTTCCAAAATTTTATCAAACCTGAAGTGCATCGTACAAAATGTACTATGCTAATTAAAAGTGTCTTGTCTCCTTGTATGCTTGATGAACGCATCGTACAGTTCAGCAATATCCCTTGTGATTGATGAAAGCACCGATATTAGTGCAACAAAAGTGTTGTGCTGCATACGTTATTTTTCAAAAGCCAAGCAAGACGTAATAACAACATTTTATAGGACAATTAAAGTTGAAGATGCCACTGCAGAGGCATTGTTTGACCCCATTAAGAAACAACTACTAGCTGATGGTCTGAAAATAGAACAAGTTGTTGGAATAGGATGTGATTCGGCAAGTGTTATGTTAGGTTCTCATCATTCTGTTGCAACTTTTTTTAAACAGGTTCTACCAGATTTAATTGTTGTGAAATGTGTGTGCCATTCGCTGCACCTGTGTGCAGACGTGGCCAGGCAAATTGGACTTTTTGATACGAGAGGCACACAACTGGTTTTCTTACAGTTCAAAGCGGCAAAATGAATATCGACATTTATTTGCTATAATGAATGAAGGAAGTGTCCCCCTGAAAATTCCAAAGTGTTCTGGAACTCGATGGCTTTCACGATACAGTGCTATTTGTACGATTTTAGATCAGTGGAATGAGTTGCATCATTTGTTTAGGTTGGCACGTGATAAAGATAAGTGCCATGCTGCAGAGCAACTCTGTAACATTATGACGTGCGGAGCATATAAAGCGTACATGTATTTTTTGAAGCATGCATTAAAGGATGTTAATGCTACGAATGCCCTTTTTCAAACTGAAGATGCTGAATGAGTGAAACTGTTTGAACACCTTTCACTTTTGTATAAAAGTGTTCTGAAAAAGATAGTGGTGCCTGAATGTTTGAAAAAAGTTTCCGATAAAGGTTTAATTAGTTATGCGTTCCATACATCACTCATGCATCCATCTGCTACATATCGTGGGTATGACTTTGATATGATTGCAATATCATTACCTACAGAAGAAGTCATAGATATCAAAACCCGATGTCGTGACTTTTATTTTGAACTGCCAACACAAATAAAGCGTAGATTGCCTGAAAATCTTAGCATTATACAGGGTCTTTATAATTAAAGTTCCATTTTGACATGGCCATAAAAAAAACTAAAACTACTGGACCAAAAGCTATAATACTTGGAATATTATACAACAAGAGGGCATGGGAAGTTCATATCCACCATAAAAAAAATTAGTTCAAAAGGTCACCACCAGCATGGAATAGCGCTCTATGCAACATTCGTATACGAAATTAGACACGTCACAATGGAACTTTAATTATAAAGACCCTGTACAACAGCTGTGTATTTTGCATCCGCAAATTGCTACGTCACAAAGTAAACCAATAGTAAGAGAACTGATTGTTTTGTTGACAAGATACTACATATAACATAATAAAGGATCGACTTAAAAATAATCTTTCTGTAGATATGGTTAGTGCTTTAACGACTGTTAGATATGGATTGAAAAGGCAAGGTTTGTCTTGCTTTAATTTTACTCCAACAAAGAGCATGATGGACAAATTTTATCAAAACATGTATAATCATATTCCAAGTAGTACTGATAATGATAATGAAGTTTTAAGCATATTTCACATTGCTATATGTTAAATGTATTAAGCTTTATTTTTTTTTTCCATTAAAATCTTTACTGGTCTTATGTTTTATTAAGTAAAAAATATAAATAAACATTCCAAAATTGTTTAGTGAAATGTTAAAGATTTTAGTGATTTTTTTTTGGTGACGAGATCATTCTGTTTTAGTGACGGAGCAGGCATATGACTTAGCAACCCTGTGATCACTATGGACTAGAGCCGTGCGATGTATTCGATGTCAACATCGAACCTCGATGTTTTCTGGTACGTCGATGCCATGACATCGAGTGGTGTGTATACATCGATGTTTTTTTTTTTATAGTCAATAGTCGGATAGTATGGTGCAGTTCCGTATAGCGTCTTTTTAAGTGCCTTACCTAACAGTTTTGATAAGAATACACCCAGCACTGGTGGGCCAGAGACTATGCATAAAAAACATGTGGAAGCAAATCTAATATACAGCAGAGCAAATCCTGGATCTACGATTCAAGAGCAGGTCTTGTTCTTCTCAAGCAATCAACAAGGTCAATGCTGAATTGATCCATCTACTTAGTAAGATGTTGTATCCAATAAAGTTATGGCATTTGTGGATGCAGATGAAGATAACTTGTGATCACATAGAAAGCCGATGTAGTAATTAAAAGTACTATGCAATTTCAGAGCACAAGTTTGCAACCTTGTTAGATATTCTTGCTTCATTACCTACAGCAGATCCATTAAAGCTATGGAGTGAAATGCAACACTCCAACTATCATGTTTGTCAGATAGCAAAAAAGGCATTATCTATTCCATGTACTTCAGTACCTACAGAACGTCTTTTTCAAATCTAATAAATGCTAAACGTTCCACTATAAAACCAAAAAATATAGAAAAATACTTGATCGTAAGTTCACTAACAGTTGAAGAGCTCAGTGATTTGCGTTAAATGCTTTACTTATTGTAGAATTATTGAATTTATGTTTCATTTAATTGTCACTAAATGATAAATACCGAAAACAGTTTATGAAAACTGTTCAAAAGTGAAGATATTTCTTTTATTTGCTGTTAACGCCAATAGAATAAAGGAAGGAGACAGATCTCCGAAATATGGATTTTTCATTTTGTAAATTCATATATGCGGAATAGTGGTTTCTCTGACATCGATGCTAACCTCGATGTTTTCTCGTTAACATCGAGTAGCTTTTCTGACATCGACGTTGCGATGTTTTAAGCATCACACGGCTCTACTATGGACATGACAATGCAGCACAAGAGGCTGACACTTAAGGTGACGCATAAATTTATAACGCATTTAGAAATAACTAAACATTTAATAACACTAGCCAACAAAATTTAAGTTTTTTCTTGTAACTAAATGCAAATGGGTGATTTTTGCCAACATTTTTTCTGCTGATTACGAATATAATTTTTAAATTTCTCTAGCACGCACAGTTTTCCTGTTTTACAATGAAACATTTTTAAATCATTCAGTGTTTGGGGCCTGGTAAATTTCCTTGCGGCCCCAAAATATAGATACTTAAACATTGTAGCCGCTTCACTTCACACCATTACTTTAACATAAAAGTTTCGATGTGATAGGAAAAGTCTAAAACAGATTCGGATTCTACCTACAAATTACTACTGAGAACACTATGCGTGGTCTTAGTTACAAAATGTGTGTCGACTAGTGTAATCAATCCTATTATTTATTTTTTTTTTCTACATATTCTCATTATCGTCATGCATCCGGGTTAATATGGCATTAAATTTAAATGATAAATGAAGAATTAAGTCAACAATGTCTTAATTGGTCAAAGCATCGGCGGGATAAATAAATCCTCTTAGACCACTCATTAGCTATTCTTTAATAAATTTGATATATAATAAAAAATGATTTGGACATAATACTCTTGCGGTACCATGTCGGATAAAACGGAAGGTCGGTTAATCGAGACTCTATTATAGGAGCGGTTATTGTAGTTATATAGGAGGTCATGGAAATATACTATAGTGGCTAAAATGAAAGCGAAAGCCTGTGCACGGAAATGTCATACATTGTTGCATCATCTAAGGGTGTGTCTAAAAAGTCCGACCGGTCGCGACATTCAACTATAGTGGCTAACCACACATTCATTTTTTTTTTAATTAAAAATGATAATTGTAGCAGCAAAGGGGGAATACCCCGCCAGACACTCCGGAGGGGAGAGCCCCATGTTGCCCCCCAACAGGCTAAATGCCCAAAACGGGGTTGATGAAAAACACATAAAAAAACTAAGAAAATAAAGTTAAATGCAGACCCTCAGCACGGGAAAGGTCTATGTCATTAAAACTTCCCACGCAATTTTTAACTAATTTAGAAATGGGATTAACCCGAGAAAGAGACGATTTTCAAGTAGTAGTGGAAATTAAAGTAAACCCCCCTACGGGTCCTACGTAACGTGGTAAAATTGAACTCAGGATATAAAGATGAAACGCAAATTTTATGAAAAAAAATACTAACCAAAAGATTAAATAAAACAATATAAATAACACGACAAACGCTAAAAACTGACACTTGGTCAGGGACAATTTTATGTTTAAATTTTCTTTTAAATAGATCAAGACTAGCGCATTTGCGTTGAATTTTGTTGAGGATTTGAAAATTACCCCCAAACCAAACCCAATAAATGATCTTGGGGGCCTTAAATAAAATATCGAGCGTTCTTGCGCCCATAATAATACTATGACCAATCCATTACCCTATATTATTTTTATATTTGCGGCGTAAGACCATGTGGCGGAACGTAAAATTATCCCGAACGTACGAATTAATTCCCGTAACTAGCACAATAGCCAGATTTTAAAAATTTTTATTCAGTAAATTAATTTTAGAAAACATTTGT